>RJWM01021358.1:0-35518 GCA_004363535.1 Dasyprocta punctata | reverse complement strand
AAAAAAAAAAAAAAAAAAAGCAACAGGAAAAAAACAAGTAAAAACGACTGGTTGTCTAAACCCAAATCTTTAAGACTTAAACACAGGTGAGTATCTACCTCCTCCAACACCCAAGTTGAGACTCCACTCCAAGCTGGAAAGTGATAAGACTCCAAGACTCACCCCAAAATGAACAGGCAAGAAAGAGCCCTTTCCCAAAATACACTCTGTCCTGTGCAGTGTACTGACAGAAAAAAACTCAGCAGAAGCCAGGCGTGGTGGCGCACGCCTTTAATCCCAGCACTCAGGAGGCTGAGGTAGGTAGGAGGAGCGTTGTGAGTTCGAGGCCGGCTTGGGCTACAACTTGAGCACAAGGCCGGCCTGAGCTACACAGTGTGACCCTGCCTCAAAAAACCAGGGCTGGGAGTTTGGCTCAGTGACTTAAGCGCCTGTCTGGCAGGCGCGAGGTTATGAGTTCAAGCCCCGGTGCCGCAAAAAAAAAAAAGAAAAGAAAACTCAGCAGGGAGAGACCTAGTAAGTGCTTTGTCTTCCATTGGCATAAACCACAGTAGAGCCAGAGAAAGCGGCTCACAAACAAGTGAACTCCCGGAGCCCTGGCTACCTATCCTTGCTGTGTGCCAGCCCAGGTACCCACCTTTACATAAGTCTCTTATTTTTGGAACAAATGAGGATTGTTTCCTCAAAGCACAGCCAGGCAAGAAGAGGCTTCTGGGGTTTAAGGGGAAGGAACTACACTAACCTACCATGCCCCAGCTAAGCCCCCAGGCAGCCCTGCCTCCTCCAACCAGTCCAGTCTGATGTGCTGCCCACCTACCCCATCCCACCTCTTCAGACTGCCTGTGCCACAGCCGGTCAAGTCATGTTGAGCTGCTGCCAAATCTGAGCAAGAGATAAACATTCCGGGAAAAGAATCACAAGGCTGCTGCTCCTCCCATCTCAGGCAAATACCCAGGTGGCCAGCAAAGTAGGCCTCACTGCCAGGGTCAGTAGAGTAGATCCTGCATGGACCCCTGAGAACCTGAGGTATATAAGGAGACCCACACCACCTGGGTGAACTCCCTGGGAAAAAGGCCTACTTCCTCCTTGCAGCACTTACTCCTGGGGGCCTCACACTAAGCGTTACCACCTGTCACACCTGCCCCAAGTCACACAGCTGGTATACACAAGAGACAGAATTCTAACCCAAGCCTTCTGGAAGTCTCTTCCAATGCTCCAACAACTCACGGACAAATCAAGTGGTGACCCATCAGTAACCCAGTCTGGTGTCTTACAACCTTAAACCCACCAGTTTTGAGCTGAGAGGGATCAAAGTAAAGCATCTGGCCCAGACCTCTGGACATCAGAAAGTAAAGCAAGGCCGGGGAAAGGAACTACAAGTAGTGAAAAGGCCACAACTCTAAACCCCAAGGATGCTTTCTCCCATCAACCTCAAAACCACCCCACACGGCTTTGGCTGACACCTGTCCAGTTCAACAGATGGGTTCAACTCCCCCAACCCACACACTCCCAGGCAGACTTTCAGCTTTCTCAAGACCCCTTCTGGCCAGGAACCTCCACTCTTGAGTTGTACCCAACCACTCAAACCTATCGGCTCAACTAAAATTAAGAAAAGATCTCTCTCCACCTTTCTCGGGTTGCCATCTCAGCAGCAGCCTTACAGTTTCATGTAAGTCACATGAAAGCACCAAAACCAGAGAAGGTCTCAGACCTCTCCACACGCTCTCTAAAATGTTACCTCTCAAGAAGTGCTTTCCAGCAGACTATTTCAGGATCAATTTAGCAACACCACAAACTGGTAATAAGTTGGTCACCAGCAAAACCGTGTTATAAAACACAGCAGCAGAACGACGGTCACCACTGTCTCTCATATTTTATCAAAAAGATCTTATACCCCAAACACCAATCTATTGGATTCTGGGGCACTGTAATTTATGGATTAATTTTTCTTTCTGCACATAACTAAGCAACAATCAAAAACAAAAGCAAAAAACTCCCGGCATCTTTGTGGTCTGGGAACTCTCTCCCCCTCTACTGCTCAGAGCCATTTCCATGAGAGTCTGACAAAATGGAACTTTAAGGCCTTTAACAAACCATATTACTATATTAATATTAGCTGTCAAGTACTGAGTGCTACTACCTTAGGTGCCATGTATTTAATGTTCACAATCTCAATTAGTCCTAAAAATAACTCTGTAAGGTACGTGTCCACTTTACACATGAGAAAGAAACTCTTAAAAAACTGTAACATGCCTGAAGTCAAGACATTTAGCAGTAGGGCAAAAATACAGCAGATTAACCACCAAGTCCAAAAGATTTCAATTTTCTGCCTTAACAAACTTCCCATCATTACAGACAGGCACTTCATATCTGACCTATTCCAGGAGGTTTCTCCCAAACCTGATAGGAAAACATTGAAGTAACTATTGCAGAAGTTGAGCAAGAGCATGCAGAAAGGCTTGCTCTGCCAGGGCTCTCCGGGAACGTGACAGAGCAGTTGGCAGCATGCCTGCCTGTCTGCCTGCCGGTCTGCCAGGGCCCCTCACCCAGAACAACATTCTCTAAAACCTGGCATCTGAAATGAGCAGCCACCTGTCTGGTAACCCGGGAATCAACCTGTGGCTGCCTCGGGGCTGCCCGCTTCAGGTCAAGGAGAGGTCCGGCCTGGACTCAGCCTTCTGGCCTAGGAATGTAAACCCACCTACCCGAGTTTCCTGCCTATGTTGAAACAGACTAAAGGCCGGGGTTCATATCATCTGGGCTCCTAGTGTAGGGAGAACGCAAGGCCAGGCTGACTGGTTACATTTTAGCCCTCCAGCCTCCAGGGTACACAAGTCAGCTGCCCCTGAGAGAGGCCCCACTCACTTAGGTTTGGGGAACCTACAGGAGGAAGCTGGGGGTGAGGGGCAGGGACCTATCTACACAGAAGAGGAAATGAACACAACAGTAACAACTGTGAGCTTACCCTCGTTAATTAAACCCTTTTTACATTGTTTTGTTTACTCTTGCAAACAATCCTCTAATAGATACCATTTATTATCTCCACTTACCAGAAAAGAAATGGAGGTTTAGCTAGAAGTCGTCCCTTGCCCAGAGGCTCAAGAAAAAATTAACCCCACTCAGGAGAATGGCACTATGAGAAGACAGATGTGGACAGGTCAATCGTCATCCCCACTCGGGCCTCTGACAGTACCCCAAACGACAGCGGGTGTCTCAGCAGCCTCAAGTTTCCTAGTAGGGTTAACATGGCAAGACTGCTCCTAAGCAGACCCAAACTCCAAAACTTCCTGGCCCAGAGCAGGGAGGTCTCCAAGGCCTTCTCTGGTTCCTGGGGCCAGAGGCGACCAGATGGCTTCCCTTTAGGGTCGAGGCTCCAACCTCCAAGACGACACCACCCAATCTCTCCGGTCCACCCGGCGGGGGGGGGGGCTCTCTTTGGGATTAGGCACTGTGACCCCAAACAGGGAGGCTGGCAGCCGTGCGGGACGGCTCGGGGGATGCCCGGGCCACCCTCGCCCAGGAAGCACTGGGGAGTCCCCGTCCTCAGAGGGGCGCAAGCAGAGTCCTTACCAAGCAGCGGGGACTCCTCGGGGCAAGCGGGCAGCGACAGCGCTGTGGTGGGGGACACTGGAACCGAAGTCAAGTTGCTCGCGGAGCCGGGCTCAGAATTCGCACCGGGGCTGGAGCCGCGACTCGGGCGAGGCTGAGCGGAGACGTGCAAAGGCGGCGGCGGCCGGGCGCCTCCGGGCTGGGGCTCCCCGGGGGGCTGCCCGCTGGCGGCGGCGCTCGAGCCGCCCTGCACCGGAGTGGGGACCCCGATCAGCCGGGGCAGGCGGCTCAGGTCGCGGCCGGCCAGGTAGTAGACGAGGGTGACGCCGAGGTGCAGCGCGCAGACGGCCACGAGCAGGCGGCAGGCCCGCTGCAGGGAGGCGCCGGGCATCGCCGCGCTGCCGCCCAGGAGCGGCTCCCGAAACCTCATCTTCCCGCCGTGGCTTTAAGAGGGAGGTGGGCTACGGGCAGGGAAGGCGGCCCGCCCGCGGGCAGCCAGCCAGGCGCGGCGGGGCCACCGCGGCGGGAAGGGCGGGGCGAGGGCGCGCAGCGCGGGGAGCCTGGGCCGCCGGACCGGGGCGAGCAGGGCGCCGCGGGCGCGGGCGCGGGCGGGGCGGGGCCGCCGGTGGGGGCGGGGCCGCCGGCGGGGTTCAGTGGACGCGAAGGGAGGGCGGGGCCTCTGGGGCGGGGCCTCGGGAGGGGGCTGCGGGGGCGGGGCCGCACTGCCCCGCAGCCCCAGGTCGGACTTCAGCCCCGATCCTGCAGCCTGCAGTCGTGCTCTTTCCAAGGTTTCGCCTGGGGACTTCGGTCCTCACGGAGATGCGCCTCCTGCTGGAGCCGGCTGCCCTGGAGAGCCCCGCCGCTTCCTGGGTGATCTCAGCACTGGGGTGCGGGGCTGCGGCTGTAGCGCGGGCGGGGAGGAGGCGGAGAGGCCGGCAGACCCGACCTGCAGCGGGGCGGCTGCCACGGCCTCAGGCCGGCCGGCGGCTTGAGCGGTCGGGGTGAGGAGCCCCGGCGGAGAAAGGTTGCCCAGGAAACGGGCTTCGACGCCCCGCTAGGGCTGGGACCGCGTGGAGGGAGCGACCCCGTGGGCCGTTGGAAATCCCCACCTCTTGCCTGACTGGGTCCCGCTGACCTAGTGAGAAACCTGCAATGAAGAAAGTGGAGGAGTTGCCACTTCTCTCCTCTCAGGATCATGTGTGCTGGCCTAGCCAGGGAATTGCAGGGGCCAGCCTGGCTCAGTGCAGACTGGCCTTGAACTCATTTTGTAACCCAGGCTGGTCTCCCACTCGTTGCGATCCTCCTGCCTCAGGCTCCTGGGTGCCAGGATTACAGGTGTGGACCACCACGCCTGGCCTAGCTACTGCATTTTGAGTTTACTATATGCCAGTATATGTCCTGAAAAAGGCATTATTACTGTATCCATTTCACACAGAAAACTGAGGCTGAGGAGTTGACATTGGTTGTCATCATATGGAACCTACATTTTTCACTTGACTTTCTGAATAGCAGCTCCTCCAGAGCTTTCTCATTTTATTGATACTCTTCTACTTCCTTTTGGAACTTCACCTCATCCTCCCAAGTTGTTGAAGAAGGCCATAGGCCATGCTCCTTGTGCTTTTTCTGTCTACACTCACTCCCTAGGTATTCCTTACAATATCTGTAGGCTGACGACTCCATTTTCTTTTTCCTTTTTTTAAATTTTATTTTAAAGATAGTAAAATCCAACAAAACATAACAGAACAAAGTCAATCAAAACAAAGCATTAGAGCTGGTGCAGAACTTCAAAGCAAGATACTAGGAAAACAATAGCTATTATAGAATATCTTGTTATGGTCACAAGTTGACCATTCCCTTAGGTATTGTAAAATCAAACCAAAAACAAAACAGAGTAAAACCAATCAAAACAGAATATGAAATAAAGCAAAAAAAAAAATTAATCAGAATAAAGCAAAACAATGAGACCAATATTGGTCCTCAAAGACAAGACAGAAGAGAATCCCCCATATTTGCTACATTGCATAAAGTCATCCTCCCAAAAGATGCTCAGACTGCCGACCCCAGGCCTGCAAAATCAACCAAATAATACAAGCATTTAGTTGCTTTATGTACCTTAGTTGCCATCAACTTAGCTGGTCCTCTGGCCAGCCTGCACACCTATCTTTCTCTTCCTGGAGTCCACACCACTCACACCACTCACCAGGAAGGCTGGCTAGCTGTCTTCTGGTTGGATCTTCCCTGACCCAACATGGTGGGTTCTCAGAAGGCATGGATCTTTCTCTTCCTGGAGTCCACAGCCCTTACGCCACTCACCAGGAAGGCAGGCTAGTTTTCTACGACTCCACTTTCTGTTTCCTACCCAGACCCCCTCTTTGACCTCCACACTTAGATACCAGTATTTCACATTCTGTACATTCTGTCTCCAACAACCTAAGTCCCTACACTCCACTCTGATCTTACTTCCTTCAGAGAGTGACCCCATTGTCCTTCTAGTTTACCAGGACCAAAACCTGAAAGGTGTTCTTGATGTACCTCTTATTCCTAAATGCTATTTTCTATCCCTTTAGCAAGTCTTGTCAGTACTACCTTCAAAATAGCAGAATTGTAGAATACTTACCTGGCATGTACAAGGCTGTCGGTTCAATACCCAGCACCACACACACACCCCAGAATTCACTACTCGCTAGCTTCACTGTAATCATTGTGAACCAGGCCACTGTCATCTTGGCCTGGATTATATGGTTGCTTCTTAACTGGTCACCATGTTTTCTACCTATCTTGTGCCCCTTCCCCACCTTTTTCCCGCCTCAGGGCTTTAAAACTACTTACTATTCACATCCTGAAACACTCTTCCCCACCATTTCATTCAGGTTCCTCAAATGTCACCTTATAAGAAAGACTCTGCCAGGTGTGTTGTTACACACTTGTAATTCTAGCACTCTGGGAGGCTGAGGCAAGAGGATCTCAAGTTCAAACCTACCCTGTGAAATTTAGCAAGACCCTGTCTCAAAATCTAAAAAATTTAAAGTGCTGGGAATATAGCTTAATGGGAAGCTCCTACATTCTATCACCAGCAGTGCAAAGAGAAAGAGACCTTCTCAAAAGACCCTAGGTAGAATAGTCTGTGTGTGAACTCACTTGCTTTTATTTTTTTCAAAGCATGTACCACTACCCAACATTATGTACTTATTTTCTGTTGTCTTTTCTCTCTCATTAGAAGACCAGCTATATATGGGTAGGAACCTTCTGTCTTGCTCAGTACTATATCCTCAGCACCTAGAAATGAGCCTGGTACATAGTTGATGCTAACAAATATTTGTTAAAATAGTTGGTAAGTAAATACATATGTTTTCAGGGAGTTGTTTGGTCGGTGTTTTTTGTTGTTGTTGATTTGTTTTTTGTTTTTTATGGTACTCAGGATCAGCCTGAGGCTTTGCACATACTAGCCAAGTTTTCTACCACTGAACTCCATCGCCAGCCTCATGATCATCTTGGTAGAGGAAGGGGAGAAATTATTGCTAAGTTATTTTAGGACACAAAATCAAGAGGGTTTTTTGTTGTTGTTTTTTGTTTTTTTGTTTTTCAAGGAGTTGGTAAAGGTAAAGCTGACTCCGATACAGTTTATGTCTGTAGGGAAATTCTGTCTGGCCAGAATTCCTCTGGTGAGCAAGAATGAGGCAGATTGGTCCCATCTGAGAAGTGAGGGAAGGGGAAAATGGTACAAATGATGGCCAAGGGACAGGTTTAAGGGAAAGTTAGGGTCACAGACCTGTTGCAGGATCCTCTGTGGTCAAAAATCAAGGAAAAGGAGCAACACTTGCTAATTCTCTATCCCTCTGGAAGACTGAGAGTCTACCAGCCTTACCAGTCCCTGACCCAGAGGTACCTAGAATCCATTAATCTCTTGCTTGAGAAAGGTCCAGAAACCTTCAGGACAACATTGTCCAGCTTCTGAAGCTGAATTGGTGTTAAAGAAAGGAAGAGACCCAGAAACCTTCTTCTCCACTGTCTTCGGCTCTTACCACTCTCCATCTTGTCAAGTGAAAGATTAATTCCATCAGGTAAGACATCTGGAGGCATTGCAGTGCTACCTAGCCTTAAGCTAGGGTCTGGGCTGGGCACTTGGCCCATCCAGTGCTCATCCACCCAGATACACCAGTTCTCTGCTTCCCCTGCAGCTTACCTCTGACCACTTAGTGGCCTTTCCTGTATCCTCTAACAACACCCTCTTCTGCACTTCTCAGTTTACATTTCCACTCCACCCTTGTGGAGGAGTGGAAGGGCATAGAATAGTGGCCAGCATATGATAGACATTTATTTCAGAGATCTATTGAAGTTAACACACCACCCCAAAATGTGGTGTCTTAAAAGAATTTCTTACAGTTGCATCATTGACTGGGCGGTTTTGCCTCGTGTGATGTCAGCTGGGGCACTGGCACACATCAAAGTTCCAAAGTAGCCTCACTCATATGCCTGGTAGTTGGAGCTGGCTGGGGGCTGTGAGCTCAGAATAAATTGGGGGTCATGGAGCTTCCATTTTCCATGTTGATCTCTCCCTAAAGGCTGTTCCATGTAGCTGATAGGGTTTCCTCACAAACTATCGGAATGTTCCAAAAAGGAGCGTTTCAGCCAGGCGTGGTGGTGCCCTCCTCTAAACTCACAGGAGAATTGCTGTGAATTCAAGGCCAGCCTGAACTACATAATGAGTTCAAAGCCACCCTGCACTGTATAGTGAGACCCTGTATCAAGACAAACATTGCTGTCCTCCCAAGATCCTCTAAAGGCTTGTCCTATTAAGACTTGAGATCCTGAGTCTCATCGTCTAAATCAGCACCATGTATGGTTCCTTGAGTTCAGAGACCCATGAATTATAAAAAAAAAAAAAAAAAAAAAAAAAAAACTTCCTCCTCTTCCTCTTCCCCTCCCCTTTTCTGAGCAATGCAGTACAAAAGTCACTAGAGCTGAACAAGGTAGGAATGTAAATGTCGTAACTAAGGTGTCAAAGCTCAATCAGCTGGACTGGAGAAGGCGGGGCATAGGGGGCGGGGCGGGGAGGGGAGGGCGGAAGGGCGGGATGGATGGGGAGCTGCCCAGCCTAGAATGTGATTCCCCAAGCAGAGTAAAAAGGGCATCCATGGAGGATTAGGACCTGCGTGTGGTAGGAGGGATGTGTAAAGTAGGACAATCCAGATAGGATTTGGAGCACAAGTGTGGTAAGAAGTTGGTAAAGAGGGAGACTGATGAAAGTGGAACAATGACTGTCAGGGAAAGTTACAAATATAGACAGAGACTGAGGTAGGAGGAGCGTTGTGAGTTTGAGGCCGGCTCCGGCTACAATGCGAGCGAGCGCAAGGCCGGCCTGAGCTACATAGTGCGACTCTGCCTCAAAAAACTAGGGCCGGGAGTTTGGCAGGCGTGAGGCTATGAGTTCGATCCCCAGTGCCGCAAAATAAATAAATAAATAAATAAATACAGAGAGAAAACTAAAAAATCTTTGGCACACTGTTTGAATTTGAGAAATTGATGTGAATTTATGGTTTTTAATTTAGAGACAGATAATGGAATTAATGTAGATGTGAGAAAGAGAGCCTTTGTCAGGGAGCAGAAACTTCTCAGTGCAATGAGCACATTCAGCACTCAAATCTTGGCTTCTAAACATCTTTTTTCAATAAAAGGACCTAGGTATTGTTGGAAAAAAGTTGCCTACAGGGATATAAAAAGATGATTCTGGAAAATCTTTTGCCAGAAAGGAAGGAAGAACTCAAAGGACGATGAGAATATGTTGAAAGGACACAAGTCAGTTGGAAGGGCCTCCTGTTGGCCAAATATAAGACAGTTTGGGTGTAAAATAAATAAGAATAGAAACAGTTTCTGAAAAATTGAACAAAGTAGGAAATCATACTATAGTGAAATAAATAAATGAAAGTTTGATGAATAAAAGGACATTCAATTTAAAAGTGCCACTCCAGCCGGGCGTGGTGGCGCCCACCTTTAATCCCAGCACTCAGGAGGCTGAGCTAGGAGGAGCGTTGTGAGTTCGAGGCCGGCTTGGACTACAACGCCAGCGCAAGACCGGCCTGAGCTACATAGTGCGACCTTACCTCAAAAAACTAGGGCCGGGAGTGGTTCAGCAGCTTAAGCGCCTGCCCTGGCAGGTGCGAGGTTGTGAGTTCGATCCCTGGTGCCGCAAAAAAAAAAATAAAACAAAATAAAATAAATAAAATAAAAGTACCACTCCATGAAATACTAGTAATTTCTATGGGAAACATAAGGTAAATACAAATTAATATAAAATATATACTATATATTGTATTTATATAAAACTTTTTATGACAGTCAAGGAAAAGCTAGGGAACTATTTTCATTTTAACTGGAGGAGAATAAAGAAAAGTGACAAGTTAAACACATGATTCTAAAATGAACCATCTCTATAAAGAATATTATTGAGCCAGATGTGGTGGCACACACCTGTAATCCCAGCATTTGGAAGGCTAATTCAGAAGGATTGCCACAAATCTGAGGTCAAGTTGAGCTACATAGCAAGACCCTGTCTGAAAAAAACAAACAAACATATGTACATATGTATATATTTACATTATTGAGACAACCATGGAAATTTGAATGAGGTACTAATGGAAGTATTTTAATAATGTATCAATGTTAATTTCCTGATTTGTGTGTGCACACTTGTGTGGTACTGGAGATTAAACCCAGGGTTTTCACACTGAACTATATCCCTAATTGGCCAGGCTGGGCTTGAACTTGTGACCCTTCTACCTCAGCCTCCCAGAGTGTTGGTGTTACAGACATGTGCCACCACACCAGTCTTAATCTCCCAATTTTGATGGTGGTGTTACGTTTTTGGTTGTTTCTTTGTTTGTTTTCTGTTTTTTGTTTTGGTACCGGGGATCGAACTCACAACCTCATGCCTGCCAGTCAGGCGCTTACGCCACTGAGCTAAATCCCTGGCTATGTTATGTTTATGTTGAAAATACGCACTAAAAACTGGGGAGTCATATCATACTAAACTTACTTTTGAATAGTCCAAAAAATTATCTGTACTAAACTTGCAACTTCTCTGTAAGTTACCTTTCCCCCCAACATACAACATATTATGGGAAAACAGGGACAGGAAAACCACAATAGGACTCACACTTAGAAAGGAGGTTAATAAGAGACACATAACAGTCCTTAATAAATCTGAACATCAACCCAGTACTTGTGGACAATTCCTGGACTCTACGTCTGAGGACAAGGACTCTAACGCTTTTATCTGAGTTTTTGTCTCCTTTCTTTGGGTCATTCCTCATTTTCCATAAGAAATAGACCTTGTTTGCAGCAAGTAACTTGTCCCAAGGTAATTCACTGGGTGTCCAATGTCTTCACTTGAAACTGGCTTTGTTTATTTCTTGGGGGAGGGGACAAAACCTTGTGATTTTCCACGAATTTTATTGAATTTTACTGCTAGATAAAACACACACACACACACACACACACACCCGAATCTCAAGAAGCCCTTACCTCCTTGAGGCTGCAAGTCAGTGTGCTGTGAGAGTGAATTAAGATTCTTAGAAGCATATTTGTGTAAATGAGAGTGTTACGAGGCAGTTTTAAATCTTTCTGAGATTCTAACAGAGTTTTACAACCATGTCCAGGGTGAGGTCTTGCTGAACTGTCCTGGACTATTTTTCCCTCTAGATTTTAATTTACTTTAAAGTTGTTTTGTTTTTCTAATTATAGAGACTTTCCTGGGCCCTCTGTAGTTCCTCTAACTTCTACTTGAAACAATAGTTTCTTTTTCCTGTACTCATTTATAGGCAACTAAAAGGAATCAGTTAACTTGAACATTTTGCCTAGAACTTTGTGTCCCAATGCTATAAAGTCTGTTGCTACATTAGAAAATGTATCATCATCTGTGTTACTACATGTTACCAGTTTGTAACTTAGGTATGGAATAATCTGAGTAACAGTTTTTCTGTTTTTTGTTTTTTTTTACTGGACTTGTTTCCTCTTTTCTTCAGGACTCTACAACCTTCCTACTCAAAAAGTCAATTTTATGTTTTAGGTTTTTGTTATGGAAATACTCCATTTCCAGGTGCAATTTCTGTGTTAATTATCTATTGCAGAGTTGGCAAACCTAGATCCTATCAACCAAATCTGTCCTACCACCTACTTTTATAAATGAAACTTATTTAAACTCAGCCATATTCTTTTACATATTGTCTAGAGTTGTTTTCATGCAACAATGACAGAGTTAAGTAATTGAAACAGATATCATATGCTTACAAAGACCAAAATATTTATCTGATCTCTTACAGAAAAATATTTGCCAACTCCTGCTTTATTGCTATGCAAAATAAAAAAGAAAACCTACCCAAAAATGAGTTTTTAAAAGCAGTAGTATTTTATTATTTCTCATGGTTCTATGCAATAACCAAGTAATCTTCTGCTTCATATAGTATTTGTTTTGTTTTGTTTTGTTTTTTGGTTTTTTTGGTACTGGGGATCAAACTCACGACCTCGTGCTTACCAGCAAGCGCTTGAGCCACTGAGCTAAATCCCCGGCCCCTTCATATAGTGTTGACTAGAATATTAGAATTTCTAGAAGGTACAAATGACCTCATTTACGTGACTGAAAATTGGTGCTGGTTGCCAGATAGGAGCTCAGCTGAAACTGTTAACCTAGTGTCTTGTTTCTCTCCCATGTGATCCTCCACATGAATGCTTAGGCTTCCTCACATGATGGTAGCTGAGTTCAAAGATGGAGTATTCTAAATGCATAGGAGGCATGAGAAGATCTCTTAAGGCCAAGTCACAGAAATTACACAATAATATATCTGCCACATTCTGTTTTCTGGCATAAATCACAGAACCAGCCCAAATTTAAGGGAATAGAAAACACTCCACGTATTGAGAGAAAGTGTAGTGAAGAACTTGTAGCCATCTTTAATCCTTCACAACACAATATCAAGTTGCCATCTTGGGCTGGTGATATAGCTCAGTGGTAGAGTGTTTAACTAGCATGCCCAAGGATCTAAATTCAATCCCCAGCACTATTCCCTCATCCCTAGTCCCCCCAAAACTCTATCTCTATCTACACTATACTTAGAGTGCTCAGCCACTCTTCTTACATGAAGTGGGGTCTGCTTCTTCCTGTTATCCCATTACCTTAACCTCCACAAGGTACTACTGGCAGTGGGTCCTGACTGAACTCAGTGACCTTGGCCATGCATTTCCTGCAACATACATGTCTAGGACAGGAAAAACTCACAATCCAACCCACACCCAAGCCTCTCTCCATGAGTCTGTACCATTCACGGACTGCAGGGGGTTACAGGGAGATCCAGGCCTCACCAGGAAGCAATCCCAGTCAGGAAACCATACCATTTTCATTGTTTTGTTGGGTTGGGTTTTATTCTTTTTTGTTTTGTTTGATTATGTTAAATCTGATGACATGAACAGCTATTTGAAAGATCACAAGACATACTATGGTAGCCATTTTGAATTTACTAGTGGTTTGTTTTGAAACCTTTTATTACATTCACTGTTTTGGTTTTATTGTTTGTATTCTATTCTGTTCTATTCGATTTTTACTATGTCTGAAAGTATCTGCAGCAATTTTGAAGACAACAAAAGGCATTATGGTAACTATTGTTGGTTTCGTAAAGTTTTGAAGTCCTGTATCACTTATGCTGGTTTTTTTTTTTTTTTTTTTTTTTTTTTTTTTTTTTTTTTTTTTTTTTTTTTTTTTTTTTTTTTTTTTTTTTTTTTTTTTTTTTTTTTTTTTTTTTTTTTTTTTTGCGGCACCGGGGGTTGAACTCACAGCCTTGCGCCTGTCAGGGCAAGCACTTAAGCCACTGAGCCAAACTCCCGGCCCTGGTTTTTTGAGGCAGGGTCGCACTATGTAGCTCAGGTCGGCCTTGCGCCGCGTTGTAGCCCAAGCCGGCCTCGAACTCACAACGCTCCGCCTACCTCAGCCTCCCGAGTGCTGGGATTAAAGGCGTGCGCCACCACGCCCGGCTCTTGCTGGTTTATTTTTAATTAGCTTTATTCTGTTTTATTTTTCTTGGTTTTATTCTCTTAAAAAAAAAACCTCACAATCCACTGGGTTGGATTCTTTGTCTCAAGCATTGCTGTCTCAGATTCTGGAAAGGCCAACAAAAGCCTGTAACTGCTTTCAATGCTACTTCTGAAAGTCTTGGAATGTTCTATCCATTTTAGTTATATTAACACTGCTTAACAAACAACCATCAGTTCTAGCTGCCATATAATAAAGTATTTATTTCTCATGTGTCCATGGAATAGCTCTACCAAGGGGATGTTTTTCACATGGAAATAGTGGAAGCACAAAATGGAAGAGCAAAAAAACTCTGATGCTTCGTAAGGCCTGTGGTTGGAAAGGTCACTTCTACCCGTATTCTGCCAGCCAGAACAGTTTACTTAGAGCCTAGTGATGTGCTCCAGCAATCCCAGCTGCTCAGCAACCTGAGGCAGGGGCATTTCGTGTTCAAATTCAGCCTGGGAAACTCAGCAAGACCCTGTTTAAAAAAAAAAAAAAATTTAAACTACTGGGAGTGTGTAGCTCAGTGGTGGAGTACCCATGAATTTGATCCCCAGTGTCATAAAACAAAAACAAAAACAAAAACAAAATTTTTTTTTTTGGTGGCACTGGGGATCAAACTCACAACCTCATGCCTGCCAGATAGGCACTTAAGCCACTGAGCCAGACTCCCAGCCCTAGTTTTTTGAGGCAGGGTCGCACTATGTAGCTCAGGCTGGTCTTGCTCACGTAGCCCAAGTCAGCCTTGAACTCACAATGCTCCTCCTACCTCAGCCTCCTGAGTGCTGGGATTAAAGGCGTGCACCACCACACCCAGCCATAAAACAAATATTAAAAAAACACACAAAAGTGAAAAGTGAATACACAAAACAAAAAATTCAAGTTACCTGGCCAACCCAACATTAGTGGGGTAGGAAACTGTAACCCTGCCTCTGGTGGGAGGAACTCCAAAGTCACATGTCAAGATAACTGGATGTAGAGAGTGGTAAAGAATTTGGACTAATACGGTGCTCCATTATTATTTTTTTTTCCCCTTCTAGATCTAGGATGGTAACTAGGAATTCTGCTTCAGAATAGCTCACAATCTGCAATACTTCTGGTCTTTCTATTTCCAGTTGCCTACTCTTTCCAACCTACCCTATGGATTTGGTCAGATTTCTGGATTAGAACATGGAAGGACACCAACCCTACCTTTATGCAGCAAAGGATTTCCACCTGTAACACTCTCCAAGAGTTCATTCAT
Source organism: Dasyprocta punctata (assembly GCA_004363535.1). Lineage (NCBI taxonomy): Eukaryota > Metazoa > Chordata > Mammalia > Rodentia > Dasyproctidae > Dasyprocta > Dasyprocta punctata. The sequence goes on along the minus strand of RJWM01021358.1, from coordinate 20,669 downwards.
CTCGGTGTGCACTCCTCCAGTGATAGGGATCACACTATATCATGAAGTAGCCCGTTTCATTGTGGATATCACTGACCCAACTACCAAACCTTCTTATATTAAGCCAAAATCTATCTATAGCTTTCACTAGCTATAAACAGGTCTATTCCTTGAATCCAGAGAATAAATTGAATTATCTTCCAGATGGTGTTTCAGTTAAAAAGGTCAGTAATGGGCCTTCTGCCCACCGGAAAACAATTTCTCACTAGAGTGATAATACCTGTCTTTTCAGCTGTCCTTTATGTTTCATGATTCAGGTTCTTTCTCTTTCTAATCATTGTTCTTTGATCAGGCTATGACTACTCAGGCATTCCGTGTGACCTAGGACTGAATGCAACATTCCCGAGTAGGGTATCTGAGCAACAAAGCAGAGCACGTTCATTGTTCTAAATATCATACTTTCCTCAGTGCCTTCTAAAACATCAATTGTGGGGCTGGGGATGTGGCTCAGTGGTAGAGTACTTTCTTAGCATGTATGAGGCTCTGGGTTCAAACCCCAGCACTGAAAAAAAAAAGAAAAGAAAAGAAAAAGAAAACTAAAACAACATTCATGTCTTAATGTTCATGTTAAGGTAAAATACAGGACTGAAGGCAGAGTTCTACAACAGTGAAAACCTCTATAAACTGACGAATCCTTTAACTAAAGTCATTATACCAACAAGGATATTTTGGCAGTTGCAACACTGGTCTGCCATGGCCACAACTGCCAGTGATATTCAATACCACCACTTGAGGACTGTTCATGCTGCTGCCATGAATAATTTCTACATCACTCCCTAAGAATTCAAAGTCCTCAGTGGGTGTGACTGAGCACACATTTGCTAAGTCACTAAATTGCCCAGGCTAAAAAAATGAATAAATAAAATAAATAAATAAATTGCCCAGACTGAGCTCAAACTTGCAATCCTCCTGCCTCACAGTCCTCCTGGCCAGGGTGCTGGGATGACAGGCGTATTCCATCACAGATGGCTCTCTACTTCCTTTACATCTTTCAAAATCTATCTTCTTCTTCTTTTTTTTTTTTTTTTGAGGCAGGGTCGCACTGTGTAGCTCAGGCCAGCCTTGCGCTCGCGTTGTAGCCCAAGCCAGCCTTGAACTCACAATGCTCCTCCTACCTCAGCCTCCCAAGTGCTGGGATTAAAGGCCTGCGCCACCACGCCGGCTCCCAAAATCTATTTTCAAAGAAGAGAATAGGTTGCAAAATCAATTTTCTCTCCCTTCTATAGATTGGATCCGGAATGTCCCCCAAAGGCCCAAGTGTTGAAGGCTTAGTCCCCAGCTTGGTGCTCTCAGGAAGTGGTGGTACTTTTGGGAGGTGTGGAAAGAACCTTGCTGAGAAGTAAGTCAACAAGGGAGCAACAAGGATGTGCCCAAGTATGCCACATCTGACCTCCCACGCTCCCAAGGACCAGTTATGTGCACTGGCTAACTTCTCATCCCACACACCTTTTTATTGTCCTTTAAACTGATTTAAAGTAACAGAAACTAACTACCATTCCTCCTTTTGCAAATTAGAAAATCATTTTCACACGTTCCAAATTTCTCCCTACTATACTCATCCTCCAAAATGCTCTGACAATGATTGAGCAGTTTCACTTGGGGTTTCTCTTAGTGCCTTAGATTTATTTTGCTTGGCTAGAAAACAAATTTATTTTGAACAGCCAGATGATCTCTTGCAACATTTTCTATCACTATTGCTTTCTTTTCATTCATACGGAAAATTTGAAAACTACACAAAATACAGAGAATAGTATGATTCTTCATTTGCCTATCACTCCACTTTAAAAAAAATCAATGTAATACCCAAGTTTGCTTTATCTATTCTCCCAACCATTCTCCACCTCTTGCAGGATTATTTTAAAGCAATGCTGAGATACCATGTAAGTAATTTACCCTCTCCTACAACGATTTTGAATTTCACATTCTCTCATAACTGAATTTATGAGTTCTGTCCCTTGTGAGAAAGACAAAGCAAGGTACTTTGCACATGAAAAGTTTACAATAAAAGCTTGTTGAATACAGTCCTTATCCTTGGATTTTAAGAATTTTATTGATTGTCTTTCTGCGGATCAGATCCAGAGCCTCCTGCTCACAAGGCAAGTGCTCTACCACCACTACACCCCAACCCCAGCTGTGCCACAGAGTTATATCCTTGCTCCACCCTACCCCTTGGGTATTTCTATCTAATAAGAGAGATAAGACAGTGACCCTTTCTGTGTACTTTATTACCATATGAATTACCTGAGGAACTTTTAAAATATAGATACTGCTTGAGTAGGTGAAGGAGGAATTCTGTAATTGTAACAAGCTCGTGGGCAATACCAATGCTGCTAGTCTGTATATCACACTTTAAGTAGCAAGGTCCTACACTTTAAAGCAAAAGAGAAAATAATAGTGCATCGTATAAGGTAGAGGTCACCAGCCACAGGACTTAAGAAATGGTTTGTTGAATAGATCACCACCAATTTAATTTCTTAAATGTTCCAAAGAGAGACTAACATTAAACCAAGTAGTACTAAGGCAAGCATGAAAGAAGTTTTATAAATTCTAGGATGAGGGGTTGGGGGATATAGGTCAGTGGTAGAACATATTCTTAGCATGCTTGAAGCCCTGAGTTCAATACCCACCACAAGAAAGAAATGAAGGAGTGAAGAAGACTCAGTTACACGTCACTTGTAGGAAACATGATGGAGTGAACATGTCAGCTGGGCACAGTGGGGTGTGCCTGTTATCCCTTCTGTTAGGTCGGGGGAGGATTGCAAGTTCAAGGCTATGCTGGGCAACTTAGTGAGACCTCATCTCGAAAAATAAAAAGGGCTGTAATGTAGCTCAGTAATAGAGTTGACATGGGTTCAATCTCTAGTACTGAGAAAAAGAAAGAAAGAAAGATAAAGACTACGTCTAGTCTGTTCAAGATGACTCCTTTCTGTAAATACTTATCCCTTCTCAGGAAAGGAACTCGGTAGCCATTTGTGTCATATTTTATCTCACACACCAGTCATAACCAATTAGACTAGTGGCGAGCATCTGAACAAAGCCGGGCCAACTAGATGATCTCTCCTAAATATTTGGATTTGAAATTTGGGTTAGCCAATTAGTCCTTGGGTGTGGCTAGAATTAAAGTGATGTAAACATTACCCTTCTGACAATGCACAGAGAAGCAAAGAAAGCTGAGACAATGAAACAAACCACAAAGAGAAGAGAATTTAGGAAGAGATGACTCAGCACTGCCTACATTCCAAGGCTCCTTGTTCCCATTCTGATCCTTCCTGAGGCAGCACTAACATTTCTGCTCACAGCTTCTGGGCCTCAGTACCTGATATACCTCTGTTAAAATTTTCCAGATATTGTGCCAGTGTTTCAGATCCTTAAAACCAAAGATGCTGATAAATAGACACAGTCACAGAAGTGAGGACAAACTCAGAGAAGGAGAGAAGAGCCTAGCAATGTAGGTTCAGTGTGGATCACTGAGATGGGTAGGTAGGAGACCACTGCAGACTGGAATGAAGCTTCAGAAGCCAGACAAGAAACTAGCTTCCTACAGCCAGAATGGGCCATGCCCTGCTTCTGGCTTCCTTTGAGGCCACCAGGTTTATGCTGATGACTTTCCTGGAAATTCCTTTCAGTCTTTGTAATTGTGTTAGAGCCAGTTTTGCCAGATGACACCTTGTTCTAATCAAGTACTAGGGGCCACTGTGTCCCTACTTTATTGCCACAGAAGGTTGGTTATAGCCTGGCCCTCCCAAGGACCTGGGAAGAGCTGTTCCCAACTGGTTGTTGCTCTGCCCATCCTCCTAATCAGCATGGCACCCTCTTAGTCCCAGGATTAAGAGTGTGAGGTTTGACTGAGCTGAAAGTCAGCTAAGTCTTGACAATTATCCATACCTAATCCTTTATGTTACAAATAGGTGACAAACTTGTCCCAGTTTGCTCAGGACTATCCTAGTGTTAAAACTGAAAGACAAATATCCCAGGAACCCTCTCAGACCCTGAAAAACTGAGAGAGTTAGTCACCCTAATTTCAAAGTGACCTAGGTCCTTAGTGGAAACCTACTTGTGCATTGTACTCCGATGGCATCATCCCAAACCCAAGGACATCAAAACTCCAAACTCCACCCAAAACTCTAAACTCCTGAAATTCTCACATAACAGTATTTTTTAAACTGATTCTTGAAAACACCACATTTCTCCCTAAGTCTGTAATCAGCGCAGCAGAATCAAGATAAATTTGTAGATTTGGAAGTCTACTGTTCAATAACTGGGTGATCTTGGGCAAATTATCTAACTTCTCAGTACCTTATCTGAAAAAATAGTAAGAACAGCATACCTTGGTTTTGTTTTTTTCTGTGCTGAAGCCCTGCTGTGATATGATGGGAATACTGTCTGGGAATGCCCCTCAGCCTTCCTGATTGTGTTAGGACCAGCCATGCCAGAAGGCACTTTGCTCCCATCCAGCCCCAGGGGCCACATGTCCCTACTTTACTGCCACGTGGGGTTATGGTCTGGCCCTAAGGGGAATTTCATTCTTTCATCTTTAGTTTCAGACAATATAAAAGTCTTCTGTGCTAATTTTTGTACACTTATCTTGATTTAGTCATTGCTTTCTCCTTCAAAGAGAGCCCTCTCTGTTGGGTACTCTTCAGAGTCACAGTGGTAAAGCACAGACCCTGGCGCAGGGCAATGGGAAGATCTAGGCTGCCTCCAGAGGCCTCACCTAGTTCTGGCTGTCTCAGCCCTGGAGGTTGACCCCTCACACAGGGCTGGTTTCTCTCCTTTCTGGGCTGAGTCCCTGGAAAGGAAAGCTCCTGGGTGGGACTGGTTAAAAAGACCTAGTAGGAAGGGGGCTGGCAAAGAACTTCAACAGCTTGGTCAGCCCTCTGGCATGGACAGAGGACTCCTCTCTCTGGTCTCTGGCCACCGTGGCCAGCCTGTTCCCTCTATTTGCTTTCTCAACAGCCACTCAGCTACACCCATCAGCCAGAGTGAGGAGTGGCTCGGAACGCCTCAAAGGCCGAAGAGGCATGAGAACATTTTGTGTAGGATCATGGGGGCAGCTTATGGAGTCCTAGCAGCCAGCTATCCCACCTGACCATTGTCACCTGGGGGTGAGGTCTTGTGTGCCCCAGAAAGCAGTCTGGCCCATGTAGATTTCTTCATTACTGCTCACTACTGGGAAGTTTATACACCAACACAGACTTTGTATGACCCGATGACAGCAAATCTCCAAAGGGGTGTTAGGTTTCAGGTCCTGTGAGGAGAAAACCCCAGGAGTGCATGGAGGTCTCACCACCTCCCCTTGGGCCAGCCACACCAGGCCAGCCCTCAAAAGCCTCTTGTGACTGTCCTTTCTCTCATCTTTCCCCACTTTGATAAATGTCCTGGGATTAGCTCTTCTGTGTTCATTGGATGAGCAATTTGCGTCTGTCTGAAAAGCGATGTCTGAATAATATTTGGCACGAGCTAAAGAAATATGAGCCACTGCATTTCCCTCCAGCCAGCTCTCTGGAGCCAGCCCGTCTCCTGCCAACAGGGCTATACAGTTCTACAGCGAAGTCTGGCAGCCTAGACATGTTGAGGGGGTGGAGTTGAGGGTGGCAGGAGGTTGGGGGAAGTGCTGAGGGTACAGCCAGGAATGCCGGGAACAGAGAGACAGGACTGTCTTAGGAAATTGGCCAACAGTTGTAGAGCTCCTATAATAATTTAAGGCTATATGAGCCAGGCGTGGTGGCGCACGCCTTTAATCCCAGCACTCAGCAGGTCAAGGTAGGTGGAGTGTGAGTTCGAGACCTGCTTGGGCTACAACGTGAGCAAGGCCGGCCTGAACTACATAGCGTGAACTTGTCTCAAAAAACTCGGGCTGGGAGTTTGGCTCAGTGGCTTAAGCGCCTGCCTGGCAGGTATGAGGTTGTGAGTTTGATCCCCATGCCACACACACACACAAAAAAAATAATAATAATAATTTAAGACTATCACAAATACCCATGATGTTCACCCAGACTCGGGGGCAGGACAATTAGGGTTCCTGTGAAGCTCAGAAGCCTATGTGATTTCTGGTTCCAGAGCCCAGGCATGAACTGTAACTGGAGAGATTCCAGATTCCAGGTTTGTGAGGGCAGTAGGGTTGAGTTCTTGAAGCTGGTGTATTGGGGATGGTGGGGTGGTAAGATGTACAAGGGCTATTTAAATGTTTACTCACTCTGTTGGTGGAGGTCTTAGAACTGTGGACAGCTTGCACTATGGCAATCAAAAGGCTCAGATGTGAGGTGCTGAGGGGCATAGAAAAAGAGGGAAATTAGTAGTGTCAACAGTCTCCACACCACATCCCCAACCCTGAACAAACCCTCTGCTGTCCTCCCTTACCCCTCTCTTGGCTCTTCTCTTAGAACCCATATCACTTCTCATATCCTATTACATCTCTGTTTTCCTTCCATCTCTTTCCCATTCTCAGTAAGTCAGAGATCAGCTGGAAGGCAGAACACCATCCTTGTGTCCCTAACAGCAATCATAGATCTGGGCTCTAAAGAGAAATGTGCAATGATTCTGAGTAAAAGACTGAATAAGAGAGCCTGGGAGCTCAGCCTTCTGTAGTCATAGATTCACGAGAAGATAGCAAATGACAGGTCAGACAGAGGCAACCATGCAGGAAATCATTTCAGGAGCCAAAACCTGGCTGCAATAACACCATGCTCAGAATCTGTGCTTGGCAAAGGGCTATACATAAAGCCAGCTCTTTGTCACAAGAAACTTGAGACACTTCGCAGCTGTGCACCCATCCTGCTGAAAGTCAAATGGTGTTTCACATGGTTCCAACGATTCAGTAAACAACTTTTGAATCCCTACCTTGTTTCATACTCCATAGAACACCATCTGTCCCCTAGAACAGAAACACATGCATACATGCAAGCATGCAAACATGTGCTCAGTTTTTTATATTTATTTGTTTTTGTGGTACTGGGATTGAACCCAGGGCCTCACACAAGCTAGGCAATGCTCACTGAACTATACACTCAGCACATACACACCCGTGGCAGATTCTGCAAAGTGATCCATTTACTCTTTCACTGAGCCCAAGGGTGCCCACAGAATTCTCAATACAGCTCTCCAATCAGACCATCAGAGGCATCACATGAGAATGAAATCTATTTGCCATCCTACATATGATTGAGACTGGCAGAGATGGGAGGCAGAAGGAACAGGGGGAGGAGAGGTCTGATGGTGGGAAAAAGTTGAATGTGAATAATGAAAGTGAGTGGGATGGTTAGACTGGGGAAGGTCTGAGAATAGGAAACCACCGATGGATGATGGATGATAAATGACGTGGCTGAAAAAGTAGGTTGAGATAGTATCTGGAGTAGGATTTTGCCAGGCTAAGGACTTTTAGCTCAGACTTCAGGCAGAGAGGGAATGGCACAGCTGTGTTTAGGAAGAGATCCTGGCAGCAGCATGCAGAGTGGACTGGGCCAGGAGAAGCTGGAAGCAGTATACCAGCCAGACAACTATCTCAAGCAAGTGATGAAGGCTTCTCTGACCTCCTGCAACACTTGGCAAAAACATCTGTTCAACACACTTCCCACATGCCCGTCTGTCTTCTGACAGCCTGACATTCCAACAAGCCTGTGGCTTCCTTGATAGTAGGGACTGTTCGCTGTCTCTCTAGGGCCCCAGTCTGACATGGTTCTTGGCAGGTGCTCATTATATATTTGCAAAGTTACTGAATGGGGCAGTGAAAAAAAGACAAGGGGCGTACAGAGCAGGGCACAGACTTCCGGGATAACATCCTGTTCAGCAAGTGCAGTTCCTAAAGCCGGAGCACTGGCACAGCTGTCTTCTGGTGTGTGTGGAGAAGTAGAGGCATGTGCAGGCAGCTCAGGCAGAGGAGGGAAGTGCCACGGCTCTTCTCATATGTGTGGGGGTTGCTGCTGCTCTCGGGGGGAGGGGTTGCAACAGCTTTTGGCTTTTCACACAAAGGTAGACAGCCAGATGGGAGACCTCACAATCTGTACTGCTCTAAGATGTTTAAAGAAAAATATTAAAGCTGTTTTGGATGCAAGTGTCAAAAACTCAATCCAAATGAGCTTAAAGAAAATGGAGTATTTATTGGCTCATAAGACACATCGAGGAATAGCCAGAACCAGAAATTCCAACCATGTCATATTCTCTTTCACTAATGTCTGCTCCTCTTTTCACACATCAGCGTCATTCTTGCAACCTGGCTTCCTCCACAGCCTGGGTTTCCTATCTGAGAGTTTCTCCACCAAAAAGGCATTAAAGGCTTCCTCTCTTGTGATCCAACATCAAAGATCCCAGGAAAGGGCTCTGATTGACTCAGTTTGTGTCTCTATCTTGCTCTTGTCCTCAGATATAGTGCTGTAAGGAAGGGCCACAAATAATTCTCCCAAGAAAGTCCGAAGCCTAGGCTCAGGAACCTGAGGGAGGTAACTGATCCAGTGTTACCAGGACAATCAGGAGGGAGAAACCCCTTCAGTCATTAGTCTCATTGAAGAGATCTGAAAAACAATACCGTGTTCTTAAAGTAGAAGCTGATACAGCCAAGAAAAAAACAAAGTGAAAGAACAATAATGTCCCATTTTTACCTATTAAAAAATTTTAAGCAGTCAGTACTAATATAATAGCCACTCTGGCAGTGGTGGGGAAATGGTTTGCTTCTAAATGGCTGGTGATGGGATAAAGTGGCCCAACTTGTGAAATACAATTTGTTTGGTCATAGGGATTAAATGCATTTTGTTTTTAGGTGTAGCAGTTCACCTCCCCATTTAAAGGTCCTTTGCCTGGAATGCTCAGTGATTTGTTCTGGAGTAAATTCCCACTGCAGCTGGTTGAGTAGTATAGTATCAGCCGAAGCAGAGGGATAATTGATTGGCTCAGATACTCCAAATACAGCCTCATTTACCACCCCTAAGTTTCTCTTTCTTGGGAGTCCTGTCTTAACCTTTCTACTTTTGATGTGACTGAGGACCCAAGATAGTCTAAACTCTTGTGTGAGGAGCTTCAGAAGCCCTGATATGGTGAAAAGGAAAGGAGAGAGGTCCTAGCTGGGCATGGTGGTGCACACCTTTGATCCCAGCACTCAGGAGGCTGAGGTAGGAGGAGCATTGTGAGTTCAAGGCTGGCTTGGGCTACAACTCGAGCGCAAGACCTGTCTGAGCTACATAGTGCGACCCTGCCTCAAAAAACTAGGGCTGGGAGTCTGGCTCAGTGGCTTCAGTGCCTGTCTGGCAAGCGTGAGGCTGTGAGTTTGATCCTCGGTGCCGCAAAAAAAATAAATAAATAAAAAAAAATAAATAAAGGCCCTATCAGGGACAGGTCATTAGGCCTAGTCATTAAGGGAAAACAAAAACCGCTACAACAGAAGAGCTGAGTGCAGGCACAAAAAACTACAAGAACAAAGGCCAAAGGCCCAGAAAACTAAAACTGCACATTCTGTTCAACCCCACCAACTAGTTCCAGAAAGGAAAGTACAGACAGATCAAAAATTAGTTCCTTTTCTACTCCAAAATAAACCCCTTCTTTTACCCGGGCTTCTGATGGTGGCTTCCTCTTTGTAACCTTAGGTAAATCATTTCCCCTCTCTGAAGCTCATTTTCACCCTTTACAGAATGCAACCGATAATGCCACCTGGTTTTTGTGAGACTCAAAAGAGATAAGGTATGTTAAGAGCTTACAGCTTCAGACATATTCCACACACAGGAAATACTGGTTCAGTGACATTGCACTTGTTTCATAGACAAACAAGCATTCTCCAGTTTAACTATATTCCTTGTTCTCTTTAAAGATTTATATGTGCCTGATTCTTCCCTTTCTAAAGTTTCTTCCAGCATTCTCTCCACACACTTACATGATGCCAGGTTATCAGTTCTCTGAAGAAATAGACAAAGCTGACTCTACTTGGTATCTCCAGGAACTAATCCTTAACCAGAAAGAATAGGAACTTCTCAGTTTAGGAGAACCTAAGCAAGCCACAGCTGAGGGTACGGTGCCAACTACTGTGCCCTTAACACCAGGAACATCACAGAAGAACATATCTACAGGGGCAGCAGTGACACAGTAAACTTTAATAAATTCCCGACCCCACTCCATAGAAACTTGCAGATATCTTTCCTGCCTGAAACTTTGTCAACTAATATACTCATCTGTGATAGACATGGCATGAATAAGTTACAGAAATTGCCCTAGAAATATGTACAAAATTCAATGAGACCCTCCAAGGAGGAACATTTAAACCTCATTGGTTTGGACCTGGACTGTAAGTGACAGTGGAGAAAGCACATGAGGGTGGAAGGAAGAAGACTAAGATAAGGGGGACAATTAGGATTAGGGTTTTGGACTGAGTGACTTTTTTCCCAAGAGGCCATGCCCAGTGGCAGGGACATAGCAACCATCATCTCCTCTGGAGAGTTCTCTGTAAATCCTCCTGGTTGTGCTTCAGCTCTCTGGCCCTTAACATTGTTCAGAGCTTTTCCCTGAGGAACAATGAGATTTGCAAGAGTCCCAGCGTAAGTAATAATGGAATAGAAATTAGGAACTGACTGAATTATAGTCCTAGCTTTTCTATTCTTAACTACTAAGCTTTTATGGAGCTCTGGGAGTTGAGCTGCATTTAAAAACCCTCATATGGAAAACTCACCATTGGGGAAAAAATGAAATTAGAGCCCAAGTCATGTCTGACATTAAAACAAATTCCAGATGGCTTAAGGATTTGCATGTAGAACATGAAATTATAAAAATAAGTAAAAGAATAAAATAAGCATACTTTTGGAGGGAAGGGAGAATACTGAAGACTATACTAAATTTAGTACATAAATAAATAAATAAATTTAAAACCAAATAATAAAGAAAAAGTTGACACTAGTAAAAACCTTCAGAAGCTGGTTACAAAAGTAGAAAGGTTAAGACAGGACTCTGAACTCAGAGTTAATGGATCCAAGGAAGAGAAACTTAGGGGTGGTAAATGAGGCTGTATTTGGAGTATCTGAGGCAATCAATCATCCCTTTGCTTCGGCTGATACTTATACTACTCAACCAGTTGCAGTGGGAATTTACTCCAGAACAAATCACTGAGCACTCCAGGCAAAGGACCCTTAAGTGGGGAGGTGAACTGCTACAAAACAAAATGGATTTTATTCCTTCAAGACATATATCCCCCATATACCTACCCAAAAATCATTCTAGTTCTTGTTCAAAATTGCCACATGCAGGCTTAGTAAACTGAACAGACAAGAGCAAGAGTACACAATTAAACGATGAACAGGCAGGGTAGCTCAGTGGTAGAGCACTTGCATAGCACAAACCAAGTCCTAACTTTGATCCCCAGCACTGGGAAAAAAAAAAGCTATATCCAAGGGTGGACAGCTCGCCGTGCCATGTCACTGTTCTGGTGAAAACATATCTCCCAGCAATCCTAAACCCAGTGCCAGTAAAAACCTTTTAAAATGGCAAAGTTTAATATAACAAAAGAAAAAGATGGAAAAGAAGGAGGATTGACAGCTACCATAAGGTAGTAGGGGCTTCAGAGCTGAAAGCCCCAGAGCTCCTATCCCAGGGGTCTTTTACGGGGGACTAGTGTCTTTCCCACCTCCCAGGTGGCCGCTTGTCACTGATCCGTTGCCTCGACTTTGATCCTAACCTAGGCCTTCTGGCCATTTGGTTTCTTCCTGTCCCTTTGTAATGAATTAGTGAAGGGGGAGGGCCTATTAGGAAGGCAGCTTCCTTAATGATTAAGTAAAGAGGACGTGTGTACATGTGTGTATCTGGTGCAATATTATACTGATGTTAAGTGAGAACATACATACATGTGTATATGCATAGGGGCGTGTGTGTGTGTGTGTGTGTGTGTGTGTGTTACATATTAAACAAGAGTCCTTGGGTGGCTGTCTCTTATCACCCCTGCATTCTGTCAGGAGGGTGAGGGGAGCTGGCTTTCACGGTCTATTATTTCTGGCTTCCTCTGTGTTTAACTCTTGTTGATAAATTCTTATGGTAATTGTGTTGCCTGGCACCTCTCTCAAGGCTAGCTTCTCTCTCTCTTCTTCATCTTTTTTTTTTTTCTTCTGTTTTTTTAATTGCCCTAACTGCAAAGTCTACCTGTGAAGGCAGAAACTGCTTTTAGTAAGTTTCCCTACTGATCTCAGTAAAGCTCAATGAGGCCTTTATCCTATCTTTTCCCTACCCATAGAACCCCTGTCCCTACAAAAGGCAGGCAAGCAGGTGGGCAGCTAGGCAGGAAAAGTGAGCCAGCCATGGTGGCACACACCTGTAATTCCAGTACTCTGGAAGGCTGAGGCAAGTAGACCACAGGTTCAAGCCCAACCTGGGCAATTTAGCAGCTTAGTAGGACCCTGTCTCAGAACTTTAAAAACAAATAAAGCCGGGCGTGGTGGCGCACGCCTTTAATCTCAGCACTCAGGAGGCTGAGGTAGGAGGAGCGTTGTGAGTTTGAGGGCAGCTTGGGCTACAACGCGAGCACAAGGCTGGCCTGAGCTACATAGTGCGAGCCTGCCTCAAAAACTAGGGCCGGGAGTTTGGCTCAGTGGCTTAAGCGCCTGTCTGGCAGGCGTGAGGTTGAGTTCAAACTCCAGTGCCGCAGAAAAAATAAAAAATAAAAAATAAATAAATAAATAAAAACAAATAAATAAAAGGGTGAGGTATGTAACTCAGTAAAAAGGCTATGGGTGCCATTCTCAGTACCACCACCAAAGGGAAAAAAATGTCTAGAATTACTAAACATTTGTTGATTTAACACTATGAAACAAGGCTGGAAAAATCAGAATATGTAACGCCAAATGCCACTTCAGCTTAAGGATTATTTTGAGCCAAGGCAATTGAGAAGAAGCAAATATAAGAAAATTTCTTTGCCTTCCCACTACTTGCCCAGATGCAGAACAAAGACAAAGATACCCTCCTCCCTTCTTTACCAGGCGTGACAAAGGTTGATCACTAAAGGTAACTAAAGCTAACAACTTGGAGATGGCACTTGCAGAATCTACATAAAAAGCTTCATAACTAGCATTTATCAGCCACTTATTTGCCTCATTCCTACAATTTTCTACCTCCAGATACTTGAAATCCTTTTCTTCTGTCTTCTGTTTGTAGCTGAAACTGCAACATGGAACTCTAAAATTTAGATTTTTTTTCTTTTAGAGATAAGCAATTTCTCCAAATTTTCTGCTGCTGAGCCTGTGAATAACACATCCTTTCCTCAGCCTAAAAGAAATGACAGAAAATGTATATGCCATCCCCAGGAGGTTGGAGCCCAGGCTCCTTTCCACAAGAAAGAGAAAACAATCAAAGATGGCCGGCAGTGATAAAGCAGGTGTGGAGATCTGCGTCATCTCTCTGTGCTGCCCTTCCTCTCCATTTGTAACTATAAAGGACCCTTCTAACACACACAAAAATAAAAATAAAAAATAAAAAAAGGACCCTCGCCCACCTGTACAAAATCACATAATAATTTGAAGCAAATGGGCCCCTCCATCTCCTCAGAGATAGATTTGAATAATCCTTTTACAAAAATACATGGCCTCCTTTGACTTGGTCAAACAAACTTAAGCACATAAACTTAAATAGCTGGTAACATCACTTCTCTAAAATTTTACTGTTCTTTGTTAAAGATGCTACAGAACCTGGAACTCAAAGCCATCTCTTTGAGAATATCTCACTCCTTGGGTGTTGCCCATGTATCTATGAAGTAGTCACATTGATATAAGGGAATGAAACTCCCAACCTACTATATGTCTGGCGCGAGTTCATGTTCTCTAAAATCGAAGAATGAATTTTAGGAACAACGGAGTGTAAGAGCAGAATATATTTATTGAGAGAAAGAAAGCTTCTGTCTGAGGGACAGAAGGGGTCCCGAGTGGGTTGCCAAGGACTCAGTCTTTTCTAGGGACTGTTATAGAGTAAAACCATGAGGTTAGATGGGTCCAAGGCGGGGAAAATGGGAACCTGTAAGTGGGCATAAGGTGGGACATAACTATGGTCAACCAGTAAGACTAATTGCTCAGGTAAAAATGATTAAATCAAGGACAAATGGGGAGGTGAGTCACGTAGCAAGTGGGGGATACTTAACAGCAGTGACTCTTCCTGAAGAGGGGGTGGGATGCTGGCTCCTGACTTCTCCAGGGTGATAGAGAACTAGTTAGAATATCAGTCCTTAGGATATGGGTGTATTTGTCTGATCTTTTGTCTTGAGATCTGGCCCACAGCAGGAGGTGTCTGTCTCCCCCACAGTTGCAAAGTATCTGGGCTTCTGCTCTGGCTCCTTGGAGGACTTAGCCCGGTCTGACTGCCTATAATATTTCTATCTAACTCAGTTACCTGTAGCAACATTAATAAAACTATTGTTTTTCTTTTTTCTTGTTAATTTGTCTTTTGGTACAGAGATTCATTCCAATTAAAAATGTATGATAATTAAGGACAAAATATATCAGAAAAAAAATCAGAAAATCTTAACACCCAAGAAACAGAATTAAGTAGTATCAAAGCAAGGCTTTAGATTAAATGTAATTAATGTTTTCACAAGATAAGGAAAAAGATATTTCATTTATTAAAGAGTCAGGTAGACATTGGAGACTGAGGCTTGGAGGACCATTAATTCAAGTCCAGTCTGGGCAACATAGAAAGAACTTGCTGCAAAAATTAAAAAAATAATAATAAATAAAAACAGCTAGGGATGTAGCTCAGTGGTAGAACACTTGCCTAGCATGTGCAAATCCCTGAAAGAAAGAAATTAAGAAGTATGGTTGATGGACCCAGAAGTTCTATCATCCTATTTAATAGAAATTCCAGCATAAAAGAACAGAGAAAATGGAGGCAAAAAAACTTTAAAAAATTAAATAATAGAATATTTTCTAGAGGTGAAGAAATTCATAAGCATTCACAATGAGTGGCCCTTGGAACACAAAACAAAAAACTCCACCTTGATTATGATCAGATTTCAGAATACCAAGCATTAAAGAAAATACCAAGTAATTTTCTATCCCCTTACATTTACTAGGAAGAGTAATGCAAGGCATTTTTCTAGGAAGAGGATCCAGAAAAATTATCCATTTCTCAGAAGAACACCCAGTAAGGATGTCTAAGAACCACTACTCTCAATGAAGGCAGTTTCTACAAACAGGGTATCTGGAAACCCCTAAGTGAGACTTTTCTGTGTATCTGGTCCTATTCATGCCTCCCTCACCCCTGGCCTCAAACTTGGAGAAGAAAAGTTCAGCCAAGATTTTCTTAGTTTAGGCAGCAGACTATTATATTTTCTTTGCTCCAGGAGAAACATCTGCAAAGGTTTTCTCTCAGGAATGTACCTGTTTTTGAAAGTCTCTAAGACTCAAGAAACTGGCATTGCTACTTTGAAGATCTAGCCAGGGAAATGAGAGTGGGTGTCACGAGAGCCCACTGCAGTCTTCCAGGACTGGGGACGTGGAGCCAGAACTGGAAGCTGGAGGCTTGGGTTTAATACAGAGCTACAGGCTGAGGGACGCGCCCAGTATACCTGTACACAGAACCAATCGGGAAAGTGCTATTTGGGACCAAACAGAAACTTGCTACTTTCCATCCTTCATTCTAATCTAGTGCTGTTCACAGAACCAATCAGAAGATGCTCTTTTTAGTCCTTCATTTGGGTGCAGGCACAACCATTCAAAAGATATTATGCTGGGGATTTATCTCAGTGGCATAAGCGCCTGCCTGGCAAGCGCGAGGGTGTGAGTTTGATCCTTGGCAAAAAATAAAAACGAAAAAACTTCTTGGGTTCCTGTTACTTGTAAATGGAGGATCAGAAATAGTATCTTTTTGGTTTTTTGCTTGTTTGTTTGTTTTGTTTTTTGGGTTGTTTTGTTTTGTTTTTTGTACCCAGTATCAAACTCACACCCTCGCACCTACCAGGCAGGCACTTACACAACTGAGCTAAATCCCGGCCCTATTTTATGAGACAGGGTCTCACCATGCAGTCCAGGCTGGCCTTGAACTCACTTTGTAGCCCAGGGTGGTCTTGAACTCACAAGGATCCTCCTGCCTCAGCCTCCTGAGTGCTGGGATTAAAGGCATGCGCCACTATGCTCGGCTCCAAGAGGGTTTTTGATAGGACAGTCTATATACAACTTGGTGCTAAGTGAGTGTTTGATAGAGTGGACTTTCCTAGTGCTTTAGTCACATGAAAGAGAGATAACCTGGGGATTTTGGATATGGAATAACCCTTCCACTTACCAGTGGGACCTACAATGAATCTTTTCACCACTCTGCTCTCACTCTGCAGAGCACATTTACTTCCCACCTTTGATAAATGTACATTTTCACTGCCTTTTCTGTGTGTTTTCTTCAATTCTTTATTGGGGACACCAGGAACATGGAAAGAAGTGCCATGGAGTTCTCCATCTGGTAATAGGTTGGAGCCCTGGCCCCACTACTTCCAACTGTGTGTTCCGGGTCACACTCACTGACTGAGCCTCTGTTTCCTGACCAGTGAAACAGGAACATTTATTTTGCCTTTCAGGAAAATTCTGAGGCTAGAATGATAAATCAATGAAAATAATCTCTTGAAACAATTGTGGCATATGCCGATAATCCAGATTGCAAGTTTGAGCCCAGACTGGGCAATTTAGCAATTTAGAGAGATCCAATCTCAAAATTAAAGTTTTTCAAAAGACTGGAATCTAACACAGTGAGAAGACCATGGGTTAAATCCCCAGTAATACAAAATCTTTCAGGAGTCAAATTAAGAGCTGGCTGTGGTAGTGCACACCTGTAATTCCAGCACTCAGAAGGCTGAGGCAAGAGGATTGCTGTTAGTTTGAGTTCAACCTGGGTAACATAGTGAGTTCAAGGTTAGCCTGAACTGCATAGTGAGACCCTGGAGAGAGAGAGAGAGAGAGAGAGAGAGAGAGAGAGAGAGAGAGAGAGAATGAAATTTTGTGAAGTGACCAGTGTAAAACACAGGACTTGTTAGGAACTCCATCCCAACAAACATGCATATGAGACAAATTTGACCCTAGGTCACCAGCTTGTAACCCCTGTTCTAAATAAAAGTAAAGATATTTAAAGCAAACCTGCTCTCAAAGTTGGTTAAAATAAAATTCTATTTTTCTCATTGTGGGTTGAATGTGTGTGTGTGTTTGTGTGTATGGGTTGAATTTTTTACACAAAAAAGTTCCTGACTCACAGAACCTCAGAATGGACTTTATTTGGAAGATATAACTACATAAATTGATAAAAAGTCATACTAGGGCAAGGTTGGCCCCTAATCTACATGGGGAGATGCTATGTAAAACTGAAAGCAAAGGTTGTAATGACGCATCTACAAGCCAAAAAAGCATCAAGAATTGCAGGCCTAGAAGCTAGGAGAGAGCTGTAGAATAGATTCTCCCTCAGAATCATCAAAGAGAGCAAACCCTTTATTGCTTGGAATATTGTAAAGAGCTTGCCCAGCCTGTGCAGGGTTCTGGGTTCAATCCTTAGCAATGTCCCCACACACACACCAAAAAAAAAAAAAAAAAAAAGAAGAAGCAACCCTGCTGGCACTTGGCTTTCCAACTTCTCCAACCTTTACTTTTCTTTTTTCTTTTCTTTTTTTTTTTTTTTGGCAACACCAGGGACCAAACTCACCACCTCGTGCCTGCCAGACAGGCGCATAAGCCACTGAGCCAAACTTCCGGCCCTAGTTTTTTGAGGCAGGGTCGCACTATGTAGCTCAGGTTGGCCTTGTGCTCGCATTGTAGCCCAAGCTGGCCTCAAACTCACAACACTCCTCCGACCTCAGCCTCCCGAGTGCTGGGATTAAAGGCGTGCGCCACCACACCCGGCTTCTCTAGCCTTTAAACAATAAAAAGAAATGTTTTTGTTGTTGTAAGCAACCCTGTTTGTGATCAGCCTACTTTTTTTTTTCTTCTTTCGCGGTACCAGAGTTCGAACTCACAACCTCGCACCTGCCAGACAGGCGCTTAAGCTTCTGAGCCAAACTCCCGGCCCAGCAACCCTGTTTGTGATACAGTCGTGTATTACATAATGACTGTTCAGTCAGTGACAGGCTACATATTAAACATGGTCCCATAAGATTATAGGGGATGCCAGGCGTGGTGGTGCACGCCTTTAATCCCAGCACTCAGGAGGCTGAAGTAGGAGGAGCGTTGTGAGTTCGAGGCTGGTTTGGGCTACAACGCGAGCGCAAGGCGGCCTGAGCTACATAGTACAACCCTGCCTCAAAAAACCAGCGCTGGGAGTTTGGCTCAGTGGCTTACGCGCCTGTCTGGCAGGCACGAGGCTGTGAATTCGATCCCTGGTGCCGCAAAAAGAAAAAAAAAAAAAAAGATTATAGGGGAGCTGAAAAATTCCTATTACCTAATGGCATGATAGTTGTATAAAATCATAATGCAAGGCATTATTCTCATGCTACTGTTGCTGCATAATGGATCTGAGAGATAGATGCCACGTTCTTGTGCAGAGGAAGCAAAGAATTACAAGGGCACATTCAGTGGTAAAAGAAGCAGCAGCTGCATTTATTGAAGATAGTGGAAAGACGTGCTCAGGGCAGCTTCATGCCAACAGAAACAAAGAGATGACACAAACAGAAAAGTGTCAGGACAAAGAGGGAAATGAGAAGCACACAGATAAAACAGGATTTTGGATCTTGAAAGATGAGCATCCTAACCCTGGTGCCCGTCTGGGTCTCTAGATAAGATCGACAGAGATGATTGGCAGGGTGTTGAGTCATCTCAGGGGCACTGTAATATGCATGACAGCCTCAGAATTCACTCTGATTAAATCACACATACGAGATACAGCCCATATGTATGACCCTTTAATGAAGTTTGAGTGGGGAGAAGTTTACAGAAGTTCAGGCCACGAGATCTAACATGCACGTACTCTGGCCTGAGGCTTTAGAGGTTTCCTGAGCCTTCTGCTCTTAGAACATTAGAAGGACTGGCCTGGGATGGTGCCTAAATTCAAGTGAATGGAGGAGCAGTGTCCTCTAAGCCCCAATTGTGCTACTTGTACTACTGGTGCAAACAAATCTACTACCTACCGAGCTGCCAGTTGTATGAAGGTAGAGCATGTACAATTATGTATAAGATACTTGATGATGATAATAAGCGAGTATATCACTGGTTTATGTGTTTATAGACTACTCTCTTACTTTTATTTTATTTCTTTAATTTTTATTTTATTAGTACATATTTGCAGTACATAATCACTACATTTATCATGCTTATTGTTATTTTAGCGTGTACTCTTGCTTATAAAAGATTTACTGTAGCCAGGTATGATGATGCATACCTGTAACCCCTGAACTCAGAAGGCTGAGGCAGGAGGATTGCTGCAAGTTTGAGACTAGCCTGGGCTACAAAGTGAGTTCAAAGCCAGCCTGAACTGCTAGTGAAACCTGGTCTCAAAAAGACAAAAAAAAAAGGTATGCCGTATTATGTTGGCAGCAACCTCATGCATCCTATTTACTCTCTCTCTCTCTCTCTCTCTCTCCCTCTCTTTCCCTCTCTCTCTCTCTCCCTGTCTCTCTCTCCTTCCCTCTCTCTCTCTCTCTTTAGTTTTTTGAGACAAGGTCTCACTATTCAGTTCAAGCTGGTCTTGAACTTACCACATAGTCCTGCTGGGATCCAACTTGCAGCAATCTTCTTGCCTCAGTCTCCTGAGTGCTGGGATTACAGATATGCACCATGTTCCTTGATTATATTAACAGGCTGCTATAGTTTAAATAAGTGTCTCCCAAAGGTCCATGAATTAAAGATTTGGTTGCCAGCTTGTGGTGTTTCTGGGAAGTAGTGGAACCTTCCTAGGAAGTGGGACCTAGTGGAAGGAAGTTCAGTCATTGGGGTGGTCCCTCAAAGAGAATTGTGGAATGTAAGTCTCCTCTCTTCCTCTCCCTCTTTTGTTGCCCAGCTTCCAAGAAATGAGCAGCTTCCTCTGCCACACAGTCCTGTCAAGATTTGTTATCTCATCACAGACTGAAAAGCAACAGACCAACCAGCCATGAATGAAAATCTCCAAAACTGAGTAGGTCAAAACAAACTTTTCCTCTTTTTTAAATTGATTATCTCAGGTGCTTGCAACAGTAACAGAAAGCTGATTAAGACAGAGCCTCTGTGGAATAATTTACCTATAACATCTTGGTTTGTATAAATATACTCTATGATGTTTGCACAACAGATTTGCTTAATGACACATTTCACAAGACCACCATTAAGTGATAAATGACTACTCTGTCATGGCAGCCCTAGGAAACTAATACACTTCTCTACAAAAAAACTTCATTTTATATCAAGTATTGTGAAGGACCACTGAGATGACCCCTCCCCCAAGAAGACAATTTGCCTCCTTAATTCACCTTTTCCCTACTCCTGTGTTGTAGTCAGGGGTTACATGGAGACCAACTGCTACAGGACACAGTGTTTGTAATATTATTTTATAGTAGTCACCCAAAAGTATACACAAGAAAGTGCAGGAGAATCTGTCCACAACACTAAGACCCAGGATAGCCGAGGGCCTGGATCCCACAGCAATGTCATGTAAGAGTCCTGCTAGAGACCCAAAACACATGACAATGCCTCCCACAGTACCAACTGGGAATCTAAGAGCCCACAATAAGGGCTCACGCCAGACTATTTACG
>RJWM01021357.1:0-35690 GCA_004363535.1 Dasyprocta punctata | reverse complement strand
ATATTTCATGGACATGTTGCTATATCATTTCTCATTTGTCTCCAACTACTTTTTACCTATGTGTCAGTTGCAATGGCATGGCTAGATTCTGAAGGATAATCAATAATAAGTGGAAACTAGTAATGAATCTATTATCTACCCCATTAGCTATTTTGCTCATGGAACAACTTTAAAATAATATAATTCATTATGTTTTTTTAGCATCAGGAGCTTTCATATAATAAGCAGTACTCAAACTACATGAAAATTTCAGCAGCTTCAACTTCACATGTATATGGATATATAAACGTGTAAGATGTATACAGAATATCAAGAAGTGATGGAAGATTGGAAGCATTTTAATATACCATTTTGCTTTGTAAATTTTGTTATAAATTCTAGGTTAGAAGATTGTTGAGCTTAATTGGAGGTAGCTGTGGGGCCCTAAAATGTTCCCTTCCTAATCAGCAATTTGGTTTTGCACAGTTGTAAAACTGTGCATATTTTCTTGCTGAACAGGGAAGCAGGAACTTTGAGTTACCTTCTTGCCATCTAGTCTTTCTTTCATCTGTATTAATTGAACCTATATTTTACTTAGGGAGCAAATGCCCTCACTGAAAAAGTCTCTGGTTTCCTTTGGAGCTAATGTTGATCACTGAGTTCAATTCTAACCAGAGGAACGTACAAGGATGTCAAGTAGTTGGTGTAAAGTAAGACTGTTCCTAGAGCATAGAGTTTGCATGAAGCTACTTTCCTTGTACATCTGTAATTCCTTCAAGAAGTACCACAGGGATGGTCTACAGATGATCAGAAGGTGAGGACCTCATCATCTGTTCTTGACATTCTTGAGCCACTGAATCAAGAATAGCAGCTAACTTCCAGATCTACTGCATAAAACATAGATTTCTACTTGATTACATAATGACAATTAATTTTTTTTTTTTTTTTTTTGCGGCACCGGGGATTGAACTCACAACCTCGCGCCTGCCAGAGCAGGCGCTTAAGGCACTGAGCCAAACTTCTGGCCCTAACAATTAATTTTTTATGCCGTGCAGAATCTACTTTTGGATACTGTGTCCATAGAGAAAAGATACAATTATTTGATAAAGAGGTAGAGCAGTACAAAATCTAAATAATATTGGAAATATAGAATTTATGTTTTGAGGGCTAAATTTTTAATATATTCCAAATATTTGACCAATTCCACAATTCTGAAATGCAGATAAAGAACAAAACAGGAAGTCATCATATTTCATCCAGTACCCTTAAATTACACGCTTCAAAGGTACCTTTCAAGCATCCAGTGTGAGGAAGATACACAGAATTATGACAAAGAAGAAAAATGACAGGCTATATTTGATTGCAATTATGTTCTACCCTCATTTGGAACTACCTCATAAAAAATATGCTCAATAACACTAAATTCTGCCAAATTTGAAGATAAAATTTTAGTGCAGTTAACATTCAATGAATATGATAAACATTTACAGCATATATGTAGAAATTTATTGTACAAAAAATAAAAGATAATAGCTTTTGACATGTATGCATTCAACAAAAAAATTTCAATTGATTCTAGTTTCCTTGGTAAGATCTGTAGAATTCAAGTTATTATATCACTTTTCAAATTCCTTCACACATATTATAACCACATATTAATTTAGCATACTAACAGAAGGATCTCTTTCCTATATTTGAAATCCTATTAGGGTGGAAACTTCAAAACCCAGAATCTACTTCTAACTACCCCAGAAATAATTAGTTGGTTTAAGAACAGTTGTTCATTCTTTATTAGCTTAGATTTGTTTCCCTGCTATTTAAAATAAAGATAATAGTAACACTGAATTAGCAAGGTTACTTTAAGAGTATATGTATAATGTATGCCATTTTTCAGAATAAATTGACAAATGAATAGATGATCTAGGGAAGAAGAACCCAGAGAATAAGCTTCTAGCAAATATCAAGAATCCCAAACATAATATAAGCATCATTCCAAACATCTAATTAAAGACCATCCTTTCCTGTTAGCCTTCCAAACATAAAGAAGTATGATTTAATAGCACTGAAAAGGAAAACTTCAGAGGATTCTCAATGGAAAAATTATTAAGATGGCCGATTTGCTATCATTGCTCTTCATTCACTCAGGTTATCTTGGTGGTACCATGACATTAGCATGGACTTCAGAAATATTTAAATAAATCAATTTATTTGTCTATCACTGGAATTTTGTGTTTGCAGATGTTAAGAAATAAAGTTCTTTCACTTACGTTTTTCTTATTCCTCCTCTTATTTTATGGTATGATTGAGATATAACATTATAATTTGATCTATAAGAACTAGATTTTAAAATTTAGTAATTTAGCATTCATAGTGTGAAAAATGTTTTATGTAGGGTATTTAAAGGATAACTATGCTGTGCTCTTACAAAAAGTTAATGTTGCAATAAACAACCAAGAAAAAGATAGCATTTTTATTTTAGAATAAAAAGAGTCCCCAAAAATTATCCTCTATGTGACCTTCAGTAAGATCTTAGATTGAAAACAAATGTACAAAACAGACTAGTCGTGGAGAGTAAAATCTAGTATCTTAATTAGGCAATATTATGGAATGATTGTTAACTTTATAGGTATTACAAAGGCATTACAGTAGGATATGAGATTTTTCTTCTCAAGAGTTACGATAAATTATTTAGAAATGAATTTTTGTGATGATGTCAACTTTATTTCAAATGATTCAGCTGATATACAAATACTTACATGTCCAAGACATCACTATTTATAAAAACTAACATACATATAGATGTTTACTTTGGAAATTTTCTGTTTTTCTTGATGTTCTCCCAAGATACTCTCTCTCTCTCTCTCTCTGTCTCTCTCTCTCTGTCTCTCTCTCTCTCTCTCTCTATATATATATATATATATGTGTGTGTGTGTGTGTGTGTGTGTGTGTGTGTGTGATTGAATATATACTTTGTAAACTTCAATGTCGGGAAGCAAATTATATAGATAAATAAAACAGATCATATTCCATAAAATTAAGTGTTCCACCGAAGTTCTCAAACAAAATATGAAGTAGAACACTGTCTCCTGATTCTACTAGGAAATGCAACTGTACAGTATTGGAGAAGAAAGTGTTAAACAAATCCAATTTATGTGGATACTATTTTTCAGAGTTGATAGTGTAATTATTTCACACAATTTGCTAAATGACAATATAGTATAACACATTTTAGTCATATTAATAACATTTCATGTACACTCTGTACAAAGAGAGCTATATATATTCTCTTTCATTGGGCCCATTCTATCCTATTATTTTTTCTTTCCACCTGTTCCACAGCCCAGGAGATGAGTGTAAATCGAGGGTTCACTTTGTCATTTCCCTTTCAGCTCAGTTTGGATGAGGAGAAAAGGCAGCAAGTGTGAGGGAATTAAATTTGATTTCTTGTTTTCCTGTTGTTTAAAATAAAAGAAACTGATTGGAATCAAAAAATACAATAAAATAATAAATGAATTGAAAAACTTGTTGTCTCACCAGGTACGGTGGCACACACCTGTAATCCCAGCACCCGGCAGGCTGAGGCAGAGGATCCCTGTGAGTTCAAGGCCAGTCTAGGCTACATAGGGGGTTCAAGACCAGTCTACACTACATAGAGAGTCCCTGTCTCAAAATTTAAAAAAATAAAAATAAAATAATAAATTATAGTCTCATATTATAGTCTCATATTCTAGTTTTGGAAACATTTTAACCTAAAATAGTTTAGATCTTGTTTTATAGGAGATAGTCCAAATGTATGCTTAATGTCACAAGTGTCATAAATAGTGCTTTCATTTATTCTTTAAATTTTCCTCATTAGGGCCATAAATGGTTCACCGATGCTTACACTTCTTTGATTGTATATGGACATTGCATAGTTTTAGCTAATTCACAGACTAAAAAAATAAGAATATTTTGAATGGAGTCTTACAATATGCTTGCAATATGCAGATATGTTTTATTTTTTAAATATTCACTGAAATTTAAGAACCTTTGACCTAAGGCAAATCTGTGGCTGAATTTTTCTCCACAGTGCCTATAGATGTTTGCAGTCATTCACTAAATCATATTGAAGTAATTATAGTACGTGTCAGCCCTCATGTTGTTCCAAACTATCTTTCTGGTTTAATTCTGTAATCTCTTTTCTGATGGATACTATTGGAATCAAATTAAGATTAATTACCATTATTCCATCAGAAGGATTAAACCTAGTCCCATCATGCATTTTCATACATTAAAATCCTACTTATCTGTCAAATCCCAAAAACAAATATTGTCTTATCATGAAAGATATTCTTTGTTTTAAATCTTTTTATTTCATGATATTTTCTATAAAAATTTGTTAATTTTTCAGAGTTATGCTCCCTTCTTTTGTGATCTCTCAAAAGCAATGACCACCACTGACTTAAATGAATGGCCTATACAATGTCTTTTCTACCACTTCACAAGTAATACATGTTAAATAAGTAATTACTTAACAAATGAATGTTAGTGGTATATGGCGACCAATTTATTTAGCAGAACAAAATCAAAGTTAAAGATTAGTGATTGCTCAAAGATGATTTTACATATGGCTCTTTGAGACCCCAAATGCATTATTGTTGAATATATGTCTCCAAATGTCCATTTAAAGTCCTTTTGTTTTGTTTTTTTAAAAACAAATATGTATTCTGAATAAATAAAAATTGTTTTTTGAAAAATGCAGCTATTTTTCTCCATGTATCTCAATCAGACAGTTATTTGCTGAATGTTTTATGGTAAATTATAATAATCATCATCTCAAACAAACAAAATTTGCAATAATTATTATGTTACAAAAATTATATTTTAGAGAATTGCACACATTCTTCACTTTCCTTCCTGTGTATGAACTAAGATTAATGCAATTAAACGTGTGGGACAAACAAACGAAAACTTCTTACGATGTAAAAGAGGAAAGTCTTGATCTTTCTTCTAGGCTGTGTTGATTGTATTCTGTGGGTAAAAGCAGTTTCTTATAGCTACCTTTAAATATTTTCATTAAGAATCTATGTCAAACTTTACAATTATCTCTATTTTTACCCAAACTGAGGTTATGGACTATTAGGAAGTTTTAAAACTGATAAATCTTGAGCTTTCAATTTCTTTAAGAATTGTCTTCTTTTTTAAAAAGATATTTTAGGCATGTGCAAAGCTGTGAAAAAACATGGACTTTGGACTACAAAATTCCTCAAATTTAATTCTTAGTTCTACTTCTGATACATGTGTGATCTTGGTGAACTAACTAAACCTCTTCAATCCTATAAGATAAAATTCCAAGATGCTCTTAAGCATTACTTTAGAAGGAATGAATGACTAAAATGTTATGGAGGTTCGAATCCAATTTGAAAGTATATAATTAACACAATGTATGTATTTTAAGTATGACTAGAGCCATTCGTGTTGCTTCTAGAAGTGATTGCATTACACCAAATCACAACTCAGTGAAAATCATTTTATGAGAGGTTTACAACATCATACAAAGCATTGCCTGTTGTAATATTAAAAATCTACAAACCAGTAGCCAGATGTGATAGTATTCATGCTGGTATTCACACTCAGGAGACTAAGATAGGAGAGTTAATTTCAAGGCAAGCATGGGCTACATAGCAATACATTGTTTGAAAAACAAAGCTAAACAAAAAAAGTAAAACAATACAAAGCCACCAAAACATATCAGCCAATGGCTATGATATTAAACTTCAGAGTGTATTGGAGTTATCTGTATAGTTATCAAATCTATGGATTCCTAGACCAAACCTGTGTGCTTTGATTCAATATTCTCGGTGTAGTTACTGGAAATGTGAATGTTGGCTAAGGAGTTAGGTGATTCTGATGCAGGTAGTACAAGAAACAATCACTCTTTCAAAATTTTGTATGTTGTCTTTTCTGTATATAGCATAAGACTTATTGAAAACCTAGCCAAAAACTTTCAAGTAAACTTAACTTTGAAAAATAAAGCATATAAACAGTCCTTGCTTTTAAAATGTCATCTCAAACTACAGTATATTAAAGGCCCTGAGGTCTTCTTCACCAAACAAATAAATTAATCTTTTCTCAACTTAATGTTACATAGACATATATTTCCATGAATCCATTCAGCAATAAAACAGCAAAAACTACCTCTGTTGTAGGCACTGTTTGTGTCTTGCTTACCCCTCTTTACAGGGTTAATGGACCATCCCCTCTTCAGAGGGTTAATTGCAAAGAATCATAGCCTCACATTTCTAGATGACTCATCTCATGAATGACCAGGAGGTTGCATATCATGGTGCACTCAGTCTGACTCACAGAATCATGTGAGAGTCAACTGTGCTCTTCCCAACTCAGCAACTGGCAATGTCAAGTGGTGGTAATGAGATCAGTTACGTGAGAGTATTCATACCATGGAAATCAGTAATTTTATACAAACCAGGATTCTTTTTGTGAGAGCTGGTTGTTAAACATTTACCAGGAGACTGCTGGTTAGTTCTATATCAAATGCAGACTGGTACAGAGGGAACAAAAGACTGACAATCCTGCCTCAAATTGCGCAGGATTCATTGGGCCCTTCATGTGCTAAAGCTTCATTTTAACGGTGGCTGAGGCTTCACTTCAAGCATTTTTTGCTTCCTCTCCCGTACTGTTCTGTCTCCTGCATTCTTTTTTTCTCTGCAGGATTGCCCTGAGATCATTCCCCTAATATATCACTTTTTTGAAAATCTCTATCTCTGGATCTACTTTTGGAGTAATTGACTTAATCTTATCTCCTACTGAAGCAAGTGCTATAGAAAGTAGAATTTAAGAGAAGCTCAAATGTTGCAATGTATAACCATGGTGGCACAGGAAATGAAAGATTACTCAGAGACGACATTTGATCTACACACTGAGAGGCCAGAGGGCCTCATTCTGCAAAAAAAAAGAAAACAAATTCTCAAGAAAACAGTCCCAAGTCACAAATATCAGCAGCTTTTTATTTGTAACTCAAGGAGATGAGAAGGAAAATACAGAAGGAAAACATTTGTGACATTTGCATAGAAGTTCTGGTCAGGGGACAAGGATGAAGCAGGCTAGTTGCTGCATGATCATACTAGCCTAATTTAAGCAAACTTATTTGGCAAGAGGAACACAGGGGCAAGGGCAAACATCTATGAGAAAACTTATCATGGATTTTGCTTGGCTGTTGTCTATATAGATCTACTATAATCTTTAGCAGTGCATTGTGGGCACTTGGAACTGTTCTTTCAAGTTCCTTCTCTTTCCACAATAATTTCAATCACCTCTGCCTCAGAATGTACCCTGTGTGAGGCATTTTTTAAACTTTCCATATGAGGACAAACAAAACAGTGAGAAAAAAACTGAGGTACAAAACTACAAGGCAACCAGCAGTTACAAATCAGTGAGGAGAACTGGCCTCCCAAAGTTTGGAAGAAGAGCAAGGACACATCCAGCTCATTCTCTCAGTAAGTAATAGTATGTTTACAGTGAGGTCATAGATTAGTTTTATCAGCCCAGAGGCCATTTAACTATCTAACTGTGTAATTGCTAATTGAGAAGGTGTTTTTGTTTTTGCCTTTCCTTGCTTCTTTACTTTCATTTTTGGTCATGGAGACCAACCAAACCAAACCAAACCAAACTAACAAACAAACAAACAAACAAAAATCACTCTAAGGTTTAAGGAAACAAAGGTAGGAAAAAGGAATTTTTTCTGGGGCAGTATATCCAGGTGGTCTGTTGAGCCTAAATACAATTTCTTAAATTTATAGGAGCTGATTGCTAGAAATCATGCTAATTGATAATTTTCTCATCTTCCAATTTAAGTTGATACTTTTGTTCAGTTAATGTGCTTAAAATATTACTGTTGTGTATTGTAAATTCTTAGACTATGATTATAGGGTTAATCTGCTCTTCTGCTGGTTCAGTAAAATAATCAAGCTACTCAGGGACAGTTGGAGATTTTTTCGTAGCAAATCAAATTTAAAATGTAACAACCTGAGACCAAAGGGTGGAGGAGATGTAGAAAACTTTAAAATCCAAGCCACAGTTACCAGATTTCTTATAGAAAAATTATAGTA
This sequence comes from Dasyprocta punctata, assembly GCA_004363535.1. Lineage (NCBI taxonomy): Eukaryota > Metazoa > Chordata > Mammalia > Rodentia > Dasyproctidae > Dasyprocta > Dasyprocta punctata. Next base: position 27,603 of record RJWM01021357.1, on the reverse strand, counting down.
AATAAAGTAAAGAAAAATTTATAAAGAAAGTTTTGGGTGTGAAAATATATTCTTGATGTGAGAGATTTTGTATGATAAAGCTCCTGCCCTACCAGAAAGAAAAAAATGGCAAAACTAGAAGGATCAATTATGTCAAAAAATGTTTGCAGAAGATGCAGTTTATAGGAATGAAGGATGTGTATTTAGTTATCTTAAGCTTCTGATATTCTTAGTTTGGATGAGCCTAGACTATTTCTTCTAAAACCTCCTTTTTGCTCAAATAAATTTAGGGGCTGTAGCCCTGACTCTTCTCAGCCACTTTTTCCTAGGTCTCAATACAGAAAAAGGTTCCAACTCTTATTTATGAGACTGATACTAAACATGAACTTTTCTGCTTGACTAGCAGAGACATCTAGAACAGTGAATGACAAGAAAGCAAGACAAAATTACATTGGTCAAGTCTAATCCAGTGTGTGACACCCATTATTACTAACTTCATGGGATATCGTGTGCAATTATGTTTCTCAAGTGTACAGATTTTCAAAGATACACACATAAAGAACATCTCATTATATTGGTGACTTCTAGGCTAAAATTGTTTATAGTGGTAGACTTTTAAACTCAAATACTTGACTTTCGTTTACTTGAGTTCCAGTTATTGGTGATTAAATATATACACCAATCAAACATAGGACAGCCAGCCAAAAAATATAAATACTTTTTCAAGGCTTATGTTTATGGTATTGCAATCTGTATGTCATACATGTGTTATAATATTTAAAGATGCTCAAAATTTGTACAGTCCAAACACTATCATAAAGTACATCTATGGGCAAACACATTCTTCTCATGTGACACTCTATTAACTAACAAATTTAGATAAAAGTTTCTTCCTATCTTTTAATATAATGTTGTCATTATAATTGTTATGCTAATATGTTATGCTGCACATGATTTCAAGTTTTCTCTACAACACTTTAACTTTCCACAAGGATTCAACTTCTAAGAGAGCCAAGATGAATAAAAAATAACAGCTCTCTGACTGGCCTATGTTGTGGAGACTCTCCAAGTGCATAATGGAAATGATTAGATGCTCTTTCATATGTTTAGATATCTGCAAAAAGCTGGGCATGGTGGCACATGCCTTTAATCCCAGCACTAAAGAGGCTAAGGCAGGTGGATCATAGTGAGTTTGAGGTCAGTCTGGGCTACAAAGTGAGTTCAAGGCCAGCCTGAACTGCATAGTGAGACCCTGTCTCAAAAAATAGGGCCGGGGATTTAGCTCAGAGGTGTAAGTGCTTGCCTGGCAGGCATGAGGTGGAGTTTGATCCCTGGTACCAAAAAAAAAAAAAAAAAAAAAAGATATCTGTAAAAACTTGTCAGTGAGCACACCTCACTGTTTAATGTTACGTATATATGCTCTTCCTCTAACCTCTCCAAGATCCTGATGGATGGTAGCACTTGTGTTTATATTTTGCTCATGTTTTCCATCTTTTTAAAGGAGGTTCTTTCTTCATACAAGCTTTTTCACAAATGAGTTAAAGTGCATATTTGTTCTTTTAATCTTACACATATATAGGCCTGAGAAGTTATTTGTGCTTGCCTTGACTGCCAAAGGCAGATAAAATCTTCTCTTCATGAAGGTGTTAACCCTTGTGGTTTAAAGGTAGTGAAATTTGGCAAGTGGTCATTCTCATTATGAATCTTTGGCAAATTTAAATATATTGATACTTCATTTACTATCCTATGTTTCTGTAATGGAATTACACTCACATATCAAAACTGATAATGGTCCTACCTATATTTCCAATTATCACTGAACTTTTCTTTCAACTCTTGTGTATTAACATGTCACAGATGTACCTTATAACCCTACAACTAGAGCAATAGTAGAATCAGTCAATGAGCTTCACTGGGCCCAATTAATAAAATGAAAAAGAAAGAGTATGATGGAGAGACTTCCTCCACAGAACAAGTACCTAAAACACTACTTTAAACTTTTAAAATTGTGACTCAGAAGGTTTTACAGTAGTAGACAAACAGTTTATTACCACAAAGGACAGAACAAAGCTTTTTCTTTTTTCTTCTTCTTTTTACCAAGAGCCCTTATCTGGCCCATGATGACTGGGACTCGTAGAATTGTTTACCTGAGAGAGGGGATTTGCATCTCTTTTGGCACCCCCAGGCCTTCTTTGGGGGTCCCAGGAAAACTGTTCATCCATGTCATGTGACTCCAGGTGAAAACCACATCCCCGAGTAGAAAGCAGTCTCATTTTCAGGAGACAAAACTTCAACCTCCAAGGATGGGCTACAAGAGGAGGAGGCTAGATCTGCTACCCACTTTGCCATGATGACCAGGACTCACTTGTGGAGAGATTAAACAACTCACTGCTTGAGGTGATCAAATATGGCAATGTACCGACATCACTTTCACTCCAGAAATCCTCTTCCTGGCAAAAGAATTTCCATTATGCAGTCATCAATACCACTAATAGTAGCTACTGTAATCCTTTCCAGCCCCGTTGGTATATAAACAATTTGTAATATCCCCCAGTTGAAAATTATACACCTTATGATACTTAGACAAAGGGTTAAAGCACGGCTTCTTGTTGTTCTTGGGAATGGTGGGAATTTCTACTCTTAAACAAATTACCTCAGCACTTGAACACATAAAACAAAGATGTTTTCAGGGCATCATAATTCCAACTAGTATTGCAGCTACTACACTGACTGAATCACGACTATTTCTATTGTCCCTTTACTCACTCTGTCCAAACTACTCAGTGTATGAATGGGTATTTCCAAAATGTTCCCTCAGAATTACTGACTTGAATTAACACTGATAAAGAAATTCTACAAAATCTTGATGCCCTTGCATCAGCTGTCTTCTGGCTGACATGCAGTAGGTTTAGCTGTGATGCTAGGTATCACTTGATGCACATTACTCCTTCTGAATCTTGGGAGGAGGTTGAATACCTTCTCCACGCTTCCTTTCATAGGAATCTAGATGGAAATATTACTAATATCCAAGGTCAACATCAAGCCTGGCTTCACAAACTTCAAATACAGGTTCAAAACATTATATTTGAACTCTTGGTGATGTTCCTTACTGGCTCAACCCTAGAAGTGGTTCACTTCTCTCAACCTTCACATTTGGATGCTTATAGTTGATTTTTTTCTGCTCTTTCTTACCCTCTCAAAGGCTGTATGCTGTTCCAATAGCCCCTTCATTCAGAAGACATGTTGACTATCCTACACCAACATCTACCCTGTGCCCCCTTCTTCTTCTCAATCTGAATTACAAAAGCAAGGAAGGGAACTATGGGGAAACTCTGGAAAGAGGAGTGATTGAAATGAGTGCAAAAAAAGGAAGTGACCTGGAACAACTGTTCCAAAGTTCCTTGAATGCACGATTAAAGATTAAGGCAGAACTGTGTAGGCAATAGCCAAGCAGAATCAATGATAAGTTATTCTCAGAAATGTTTGCTCTGACTATTGTGTATTGCTTGCCCCAACAAAGTTGCTTAAATAGGTTAATACCCGTCATGTAGCAGAACATCCTATTCCTTCTTTGTCCCCTGACCAAAATGCTTGTACAAATATTGCAAACGTTTTTCATCTGTGTCTCTGCTCTCACTTCTTGAGTTATAAATAAATAGGTGCAGAAGTCTCAGTTTGAGGCTACTTTTACCTGAGCGTTTCCATGATAAGTCTTGATAAACCAGTTCCTTTAGATATCTCAGTAATTTAACTTAGTCTCTGCTCTGAGTAACCTTTCATTCTCTGCCCTGCCACAGTCACACACTGTGACACTCAAATAGTAGCACAGAAGTTTTATTTCTATGGCACACAGTACTCCAAGACTATCAGTTGCTTGAATCACACCTCTGATGACTTCAATGCAAGCTGATCAGCATGTGTAGCTCATTGTCTTGGGGGATAACTTGAGGTTTGCTACTTTGTTTCATTCACTTTTTCTATGTCCTTTCAAGTCCTCATGAAGCCGGGTGTGGTGGCACATGCCTTTAATCCCAGCACTCAGGAGACTGAGGTAGGAGGAGCGTTGTGAGTTCAAGGCCTGCTGGGGCTACAATGCGAGTGCAAGGCCGGTCTGAGCCACACACTGCGACCCTGCCTCAAAAAACCAGGGCCGGGAGTTTGGCTCAGTGGCGTAAGCACCTGTCTGGCAGGTGCGAGGTTGTGAGTTTGATCCCCGGTGCCACACACACACAAAAAATAAAATAAAATAAAATAAAATAAAATAAAATAAAATAAAACAAAGTCCTCATGAATATCATGAATATTTTAATGTATATTAAAACTCTTTTGATGGTATCCAGCAACTGGGAATGTTAGCATATTTGTTTAGAGCATATTCTTCAGAGACCTTGGGTCTACATTCTCCTTTATCATTTATTTGACCTGGGAAAAGTAAGTTTGCCTATTTACAAAGTCGATTTAGTGCATTTGTATCAAATGGCGATTTCAAATATTCTTTTTCTTTGTAGAGCTAATGCATCATTCACAATTGACAGCATTCAGTTCAAATATTTTTCATGAGTGTTCAAGAGAGGTGAACAATATTTACTTTGGTAACTTGGTACTGAAGTTCTTAATAGTTACCAGGAATTAATACCTATTATTACAATATGTCTGTTAGATTATAGGCACTTAATAACATTCTTTTGGAACAAATAGTTTTCAATATTTGTACCTTAAATTCAATTTCTTTTACAAAGACTATAATTTACCTATAACTGAATTTTCAAGAATAAGACCATCACAAATCTTATACAGAAAAAGGAAAAACTTCAAAAACTAATAAATAGATTTCTATAAGCAATATTGCTATGGTTTATACATTGTGTCAACTTGAGAAGTCTAGCAGTTTAATTAAGTAACTCAGCAGCTCTACATCCTGGGGTGTAGAGCACAGTTACCTGGTCATTGTTACAGTTTGAGAAGGTCAGAAGTTTAACTGAGAGAGTCAGCGGTCTTACTTTGTAAACATCCTCTGCAAAGGAAAGCAAGGGTGTTTGTGGATGCTACACCCACCCTGGGTGGGGGGTGTCCTGTGTACTATATAAAGGAGAAGAGACTTGCTCTGGTGCTCCTTTCACTCTGGCTGCTTTTGTTTGACTGCTGCCTTGAAGTGTTGTTCCTGTGCCATGCCACCCTGCCTTAGAGCCAGCTGATTGTGGACTGAAACCTCCAAAAACTGTAAGCTAAATAAACCTTTCCTTCCCTAATTTGGGGTGTCAGGTGTTTTGTCTCAGCAATGAGTAAAGAGTAACCAAGACAAATATTTTTGGAGATTCAGTTTGCCTAGGAAATCACATGAAGAATGAGGACAGAATGCAAACACAGGAGCCAATTCCTAAGAAATTTCTATTTTATCCATGAAAAACTATCAGATAAAAATGGTGATGTTATTCTTATGTTTATCTATATGTACCAAGGAATGTAGAAACTATTTTGTTTATGCCAAGATATGCCTGTGAAAGTGTTAGATAGGCAATAAGTAATTGAATCACACACACAGACGCATACATACAAACACATCTTTCCTTTAACATTCATAGAAGTTTTGAAATGCTTAATGTCAGGTTGAGGTCAAGTACAGAGAAGGTTTTTTTTTTTTTTTCTAAGACTGAATAGCACAACAGTTTGTCACATCAGACAGCCTCATCCTGAGAGGTATAGAGTAAAGCTACTTCAGGTAGAAGTTGATATATTTTTTGCTTTTAAACAGAGATTTTTCCAAGTAATTGATGAGACAGAAAGAGGGAAAAGAAGTCAGGAAAGGATGGAGGGAAAGAGGAAGGAAGAAGTAACAGGAAGGAAGGAGTAACAGAAAGAGAGAATGAGAGAGAGAGAGGGAGAGAGAAAATTTGTGGCCTAGTAAGACTCTATCTCAAAAAAATGGGGGTGCTAGTTACATACATAGTTAAAAGAGAAATCCCTGGGTGTAGGGCAAGAAGAAGTAAAAGAAGGAGAAAAAGGAGGAGAAGGAGGAAAAGAGAGGGGAGGGGGAGGGGATGAGGAAAAAGAAAGAGAATGCTATGGCTTGTGTTCACATGTCTCCTCCTAAAGCCTTATGTGGTCACAGGTGAAGCTTTTACAGAGGTGGCTCGCTCTAGAGTGTGTGCTTGATACATGCTGCAATGCTGGGGAAAAAGGTGTGTAATTATCAAGTCAGTTCACTGATTGTTTTCGCACCACCCTAATCCCAGTAACCTAGAGAAAGAAGGGGCAGACAGATGCTGTTAATGTCTCTCCCTTGTTTCTTTTGCTACCTTGTGTGTGCCATGAACTGTTTTTCTCTGGGATGTCACCCTGTCTTGTGATGCAAGTCAATTATGGACTGAAACCTCTACAAACTCTGAACTAAATAAATCTTTCCCCTTTTAATTGTGAGCATCAGATATTTTGTCTCAGCAATGAGAAAAGTAACTAAGACTGGGGAAGACAAGAAGAGGTAGGAGAAGAAGAGGAAGAAGAAGAAAAAGAGGAAGAGGCAAAAGAAAGAATGTGTGACAATATGCGGATTGGAGATAGTTATTTGGATAGTGACACAAACTTCTTTGTTACTGTGTTCTCCAAAAGTAAGTGAAGATGCTAGATTTTCCATGAAGTCTTCTTTGGTTGGGCCAGACAAGGTTAATGATTTCCCTTTCTGCACTATATCTAAACCTTGTACGTGCCTTACTGTTGTAATTATCCTATTGCATTGTACAAAGTAAAATTAAATATGGGTCTTTCTTACCATTAGTGAACTCCTTTTGATCAAGAGAGGTGTTTTGTTTATCTTTATAGCCATAGCACATAACAACGATTGGCCTGTAATTGGTTCTCAATGAGTGTTTGTTAACTATAATTGGAAAGTAAATTCTATTCACAAATGCAATCATTTCAAAATTCAATATATCATTTATGATACTATTATAAAAGAAAATTCCACTTTACTTATAAGAGTCATCCCTCTGCAAATATTATAAAGGATAGTTAAAAAGAAACTGCAGCTACATGGAAAAACTACAAATCAATAAAAAATTATATAGATTAGAACCTATAGTTGATATATGGATACATAAGTTAAACAGCAAATGCAGTAACACGATACCAGAGTCCAGGTGTAGATACTTGTGAATTCACTAAAAAGTTCTTTCATAGTTTTTATGTTTGTACTTCTTTTATTTAAAAAAATTGGAAAGTAAAATAATTGAAACTGTTCCTTGCTTATAATTGTATTCACTATTTTGGCAAAATTGAGTGTAAAATATGAAAATTATAAAAAAATTCAGCTGATAAGTTAGGGTAATAAGACTGTGGAACTTTATTGCTTTTCTTTCCCTTTAATGATAGTTGCCATGTGGTTTGAAGGAGTTATCATCTATTGAAAAACTGAAACTATGCTGAAGTTGATTAATGGACTCTGAAAAAATTTTTTTAAATATTTGATGTTATAAACTAATTTCTACGAAAAAACTATTTTAGAAAGCATATTCAACAATAAAATATTGATATAGTAACTTGTCTTGTAGAAAAACATCAAATTTCATTGATAACCCAAGTCACATCTGATTTCAATTATTTTTATAACATAATGTGTAGTCAAAAATAAAAGAAAATGGGCAAATCAAATGGGTGGAGATGTTCACCATGCTAAGGTTTTCTTGTATCCTAATTCAGTTTTTCTTATATAAAATATCCAAAGTATATTAACTTCATGTAGTGTATTCCAGCTGCTCTGCCCTTCAAACTTTGAATTGTTCTAAAATTCTCCATCTGCCATTATCCAAGGGAAGAATGAAATTGTTCAATAAGACTGAGTAGTGTAAAGTCTCCTCTGTTTATTATTATTTTTTTTTCTTTTTCTAGTATGAGACTGACATCCAGCCAGCATCAACTCTATTTAATTCTCTCCGGTCTATTTATTCACTGATGGCACATATAACTTTTCACCTAAGAGCCAAGTATAGAATTTGCCAACACCTGGAAAGCAGATGTGTCCAGCTAATGGAGTTCTCCTTCTGCTATCTATGGTCTCTTCCTTATGAAGGGCACATTTCTGCAGCTGAGATTCATCTCCAAGGTGAAAGGAACCCCTTTTGGTACAGGAAATTATTTTGATAATGGGAAAGTAATCTCACCATAAAATTAATGCCACAATTGACAGAATAATGACAGTAATGTCAGGTTTGTCTTATTGAGACAACTCAGTGCAGAGAAGAGTAAGGTTTCCGTGAACCAAACCTGTCCTAACAGCAAAGAAAAGACTTTATCATGCTTCACACTGAAATGTTTCTTTGCATATTTCTAATCATAAACACTGATTTATAAAAATGGATATTTGTCTACATATACAGTTGTTACAGTTGATCCTTGAACAAAACAGGTTAAAAATGTGCAAGTCCAGTTATATGTGTTTTTTTTCTCTTTAGATTTTTGACAGTTCTGAGCCTGAGATATATTATAATAGGGCAGATATAAAAACAGTAAAATTGCATCCCTATCAAGTTGATGGAGGGTTGGCAAAAAACAAAACAAACAAGCAAAAAACTTTGAAAGGTGAATTTGGAAAACCGGTTAGGAGGTAGCCGGCCAAAGATGGGAAGGTAAGCCTTTTCAGTTGGGGTAAAAAAGTGGGGCACAGACAATGAAGGATAATAGTTTTTCATACTCTCAATATAGGAAACCAATGTAGATGGAGGATCTGAAGTAGTATAAGTGAGTGAAACAACTTCATGCCAGACAGGATATTTGAGGGAAATCCGGGTTACATTCTGTGATAACTGAGACCCAACTGTTCACTGGTAACCATGTGGTATACTACACTCAGAACAAGGTCTCGTCATTTCAGATCAGTTTATTAAGTTAGATCCAGAAAACATGTGCCCTGTCCCATGATACCACTGACATTGCTGTTCCCCAGGGAGAGCAAGCCTCCAGGGCCAACAGAAGAGGCCATATTAATCACTTAGGTAATTTACAGCTGTTTTACATAACGGAACCCCAAAGCCTTACAAAGTTAGTTTTCACCACATTTAAAGAGGGAAATGATGGTAATTAAAAATGACATTTCTAATTAGTAAGAGATTAATTAGTGAGAGGCTAGGAGAACTGAGGATTCGTGGTCTTCCTTTCCCTAATCCAGTGTTCACTTGTGACTCACTGGAGAGAGTTTTCTGCTTTTGCCATCCATTAGGGTAGCTGTGCACCTTGAGGCCAGCTTTCTCAAATGTTGGGCTGCATTACCACCTTTGAAATGGAGAACAGTTAATGCAGTCATAGTCTCAGCGTTTGATATGGAAAACATATAAGAACTCTGTTTCAAATCTGCTTCGACACATTTTCAAGATCCAGGACAGTAAGAAAAATAGACCTCTGAGGACCCAAAGCTGCTGATGCATTTTCTTTAATCGTGCACCATATCTTTTAGAACCTATTTACTCTTGTTTTACAGATAATCAAAACCATCGTGATCATTTCGAGTAACAACGTAACTATGACACCAGGCTGAGCAGAGCAGATAAATGACTCAAGCATTTATTTGTTTAACAGGGAAAAGTTAAAGTAATAGACAAACTAAGTTAAGAATAATCACATGAGCCAGGCGTGGTGGCGCACGCCAGCGCTCAGGAGGCTGAGGTAGGTGGAGCGTTGTGAGTTCGAGGCCAGCTTGGGCTACAAAGTGAGTGCAAGGCCAGCCTGAGTTACAGAGTGCGATCCTGCCTCAAAAAACTAGGGCTGGCAGTTTGGCTCAGTGGCTTAAGAGCCTGTCTGGCAGGCACGAGGTTGTGAGTTTGATCCCCAGTGCCACAAAAAATAAATAAGTAAATAAATAAATAATAATAACCACACGAAAAGAAAAGGAGAAATTAATTTTCAAAAGGAAAATAAGAACAACAACAACAACAATGAAAACTGAATGGGAGTCTTTCCTTATGCCAATGGGCAACAAATAACTATATACATTTTTTTTGGTACTAGTTTATTCTAAAAATCTATATCTGTACTTTTTTTCTAGTATGTCTCAAGAAATTATAATATAAAAATGTAATGAAGATTTGTTACTTGGAGCATCTTTAAAGATCCCTGAATGGTTAATTTAATGACCAAAAAGATATTTGGTACAGAATGAAAAAGATTTCCATTTAACAAAATGCTCATCTGTTTAATATCTAATTGGGAAAAGAGAGTGTAGATAATTTTCTTAAAAGCACTTGAGCTTTTAAATTTGTCATAGACTGCAATTTGCTAATCACTTCATATCATGTTCTTAGATAACAACTTTTACCACCTGTACCAGTAACAACATATAGTTCAGAAGAGGAAACAGAGACATGGACATTAAGCATTTTGTTGAAAGTCAGGCTGTTCCATCAGGTGGAGCCACAGTAAGAATCTGTGATTTCCATGTCCTGGATGTCAGCACCATTCATAAAGGATAATGTTTACTAATGCACCTTAATACATTTTGTGAAGACTAACCAACAGGGTCAGAGCCAAGTAAATTCATATTCCATACAGTGTCACTGATGTTGTCAAAACCTGGTGTCCTTCTATCAAATAACTGTACCACATTCAGGTGCAACTGTCTTATTTAACTTCATTGCCTAGAAATTGAGAGAAAGTTGCCTCAAGTACTAACACCACTTCCTCTAAAAACGTGTCCAAAGTAGGAAGAAAGACAAATGATCAGTTTCCATGTATCTATTTATCTGACCATGTTGAAGTACTTTTCCCTGAAAGACCCCTGTAAGATATTTCTTTTATGATACTGACACAGACTGTGTCATTAGACCATATTTACCTGCAAGGGAGAATCGTAAAGGAAATAAAAAAGATCATCATGTTGTACTTATACCAATCATAATATATATCTACTTTCTTAGAGACTTTTTTCAAATTAAAGGTTGATTCATATCAAATTTTCTGGCAGGAATTAAGAAGGCAAATGACCATTGAATGGATAGCCAATAGGATCACCCACAAGGGCATATTCTCTACCAGATCTATATTTTTCAAGATTACTATGGCAGCCAAGTTAATATGTCTGAGTTTCCTAACATTAGTACTGGGAAAGATGCAGGCTTCACTGAACATTTAATCTATTTCCCAGTATTTTGTTGAGGATCTTTGTATCTATGCTCATTAGGGAGATTGGCCTGTAATTTTCTTTTTTGGCTGGGTCTTTCTCTGGTTTTGGTTTTAGGGTAATACTTGCTTCTAGGAATGAGTTAAGAAGATTTGGTTCCCTTTCAATTTCACTGAAGAGTTTTTGAGGAGTGTTGGCATTAACTCCTCCGTAAATTTCTTGTAGAATTCAGCTGTGAATCCATCATGACTTGGGTTTTTCTTTGTTGGTAGGGTTCTAAATATATATTAGATTTCATTAGCTGAATTTGGGTTATTCAGCAAATTTAAATCTTCTTGATTCAGCTTTGGTAATTCATGTCTTTTCTTCTGTGTTATTGAACCTTTGGTAGTAAAGGTTTTTGAAGTAGGTACTGATGATCTTCTGTATATCTGCAGGGTCTGGAGTGGTTTCACCAATTTCATTTCTTATTGCAAAGATTTGAGGTTTTACTTTCCTCTTTTTGATAAATTTGGGTAGGGGTTTATCAATTTTATTCATTCTTTAAAAGAATCAACTCTTCATCTCATTAATTGTTTGTATTGCTTTCTTAGTTCCAGCTGCATTAGTTTTGCTTTGCTCTTTATAATTTCCTCCCTTCTTTGAGCTTTGGGCTTGACTTGCTCTTTTTTCGTAGAAGTTTTAGGTGCAGCCTTAGGTTGTTTATATATGTTCTTTCCATTTTTCTGATGTGGAAGTTTAGTGCTATAAATTTCCCTCTGAGGACTGCTTTCATTGTATCCCACAAGGTCTATTAATTTTTATTTGCATTTTCACTTGACTGTAGGTACTGTTTAATTTGTTCTTTAATTTCTTCGGTGACCCATTGATTGTTTAGGAGAGTGTTAAATTTCCATGGGTTTATGCAGTTCTTGTGGGGTTTTTGTCATTAATTTCCAATTTTATTGCACTAGGGTCAGATAAGTTGCATGGAATCATTCCAGTTCCTTTGCATTTACTTAAAGCATATTCTGTGAACTAGTATATGATCCATTTTAGAGAATGACACATGTGCAACTGAGAAGAATGTGTATTTGGATGTTTTTGGGTGCAACTATCAGTACACGTCTACTAGGTTCATTTTTTCACAAGTTTGATTTATTTCTGTTATTTCTTTACTGATCTTTTGTTTCATTGATCTGTCTCTTTATGACAATGAGGTGTTAAAGGTCCCTCGTTTTAACTATATTATTGTTTATTTGGTTTTTCATGTCTATTAAGATTTGTCTTACATATTTGGGTGCTCCCATTTTTGTTGCATATATATTTATGATCATAATATCTTCCTCTTGTAGTTTTCCCCTAACAAGTATATAGTGACCTTCTTTATCTCTTTTGGTCATTCTTGGTTGGAAGTTCACATTGTCTGCAGACAAAGACCTACCCCTTCTTTTTTCTGCATTTCTGTTCCATGGAGTATTATTTTCCATCCTTTGATGTTTAGTCTGTGAAATTCCTTTTGAGTTAAATGTGTTTCTTGTTGGAAACAGCATATTGTTGGGTTTTGCTTCTTAACGCACTCTGCCACTCTGTGTCTTTTAATAGGTGAGACCACTTATATTGACAGATATTACTGATAGGTAGTGACTCATCAATGTCATGTTATCTTTCTGTTGTTGGTTTTCCACTTTTTCTGTTTAATTTTTGCCCTGCTTAGTGGTTTCCCTTTGCAATTGTTCTTGGGATTGCAGTTATCTTTGTCTGTTTCTAGAATGTCTTTCAGTACTCTTTGTAGTGACGGTTTTGTGGCCATGAATTTCTTCAGTTGTTCTTTGTCATGAAAGTATCTTATTTCTCCTTCAATTTTTAAGTTTTGCAAGATACATCAATCTGGGTTGAAAGTTCTTTTCTTTCAGGATTTGAAATACTTCACTCCAAGCTCTCCTTGCCTTGAATGTTTGTGCTGAGAAGTTTGCAATAATTCTGATAGGCTTTCCTTTGTAGGTGATCTGTTTCTTTTCTCTGACAGGTTTTAGTATTCTGTTCTTTTGCTGCATTTCTGACATCCTAATTACTATGTGTCTGGGTTAAGATTTATTTTTGTTGTGGTTACATGGGTTCTGTATGCCTCACTTATTCATATAACAAATTCTCTTCTCATGTTTTGGAAAATTTTCTGCTATTATTTCTGCAAATAGTCTTCACAAGTCGTTCATATTGACCCCTGCTTTTTCACTGGCACCTATCTATCATATATTGTTTCTCTTTACATCATCTTACAGCTGCTGAATTGTTTCCTGGTATTTTGTTATTTTTAAGGGATCTTTTCTTTCATGATCATAACCTTCTATGCTGTTTTCAAGGTCTGAGAGTCTAACTTCAGCTTTATTCAAGCAGTTTTGCCAACTTTCAATGGAATTTTTAATTTTCTGAATAGCCCTTTGAGTCTGTTTCATAATTTTTAATTCTGTCTCTGTCTTAGTTACTTTTCACTCGTTGCTGGGACAAAATACCTGACACCCAAAATTAGGGAATGAAAGGTTTATTCTTACAGTTTCTTGGGAGTTTCAGTCCATAAGTTGGCTCCAAGATAGCGTGGCATGACGGGGCTACAGTTCATGGCAGCTGCAAGCCACAAGGCGCACTGGCAAGAGAGAGGGAGGCAGAAGCAGAAGTGAACAAGAGGAAGACCCACCTTCCATTACACTGTATGTCGGCTTCACCACTGGGCGAGTACAGCAAACCAAACACAAGCAAGCACCAGACTCAGCCCCATCAAAAGTATGTGAGGACTTGGGGGGACATAGCATACCCAGTACAGTCTCATATTGTTCATTCAAAGTTTCCATCATTTTCCTATGTTGTTCTGTTTTTTATCATGATCTTCTTTAGATACACATAGCATTTCTTTTATAATGTCTGTCATTTCATTTTTTACCTCAGAGATTATTTTTGATCTGATTTCTTCTATAGCTTCATGAAGTTGTTTCTTCAGTTGCTATCATTTCAGAAAGTTCAGTTGTGCAATTTCCAGTGTCTTCCATTTCAGTGTCTCTTGGGTTTGCTCTCAGTGGGCTGGAGGACTGAGACTGCATCTTGCTCTTTCATTTTGTCATTTTCCTCTGGGACTTGTATGGCTCACCAGGCAGCCTCCTGATGGATTGTACTGGAATGTTGTGCTGGGTAGAGTTTCAATCCTTCAGTATCCCTTTGGCTATTCAGGGTGCACCCCCAATCTATGGTTCTCGAGCCTTATGCTCTGTGGCCTGTGAGGCTGGCCATGTTTTCCCCTGATGTACTTTGTTGGCTTGCTCTGGGACACTGTGCTGGGCAGAGCTTGTATCCTCCTGCAGCTAGCAGGGACACACTGCCGGAGTGTGTTGCTGGGGCCTAGAATCTGGCTGGTTAGAGTTCAGAACCTTCACAACCAAGGTGGCTAGCAGAGATACACCCCTGGGGTGTGGCGCTGGGGTCTTGTGCCTAGCTGGGTGTAGTTCAGAGTCTCCGGGACCCAGGTGGCTAGGATCAGCACACCCCTGGAGTGTGGCACCACCGGAACCTTACATCAGGCTGAAATGAGTTCAGAGGCTCTGGAATATGGAGTTAGCCAGAGTTCATCCCCAGCATATGGTGCCAGGGCCTTGCTCCTGGCTGGGTAGAGTTTGGAACCTCCAGGATCTGCTATGTGGTTGCACCCCTGAACTATGGAGGTGGGGCCTTGTGCTCTGATTAGTGGAGCTCAAATTCTCCAAGACCTTTTGGCTATGTTGTTCCCTCCTGATGAACAGCTCTGGGGCTCTGGGCTGGACTGGGTTCAGTACTTCTGTGTCCTGTGAGGCTGGCTGGGTGTTTACCTGATGGATCGCACTGGGATACTGGGCTGGGCAGAGCTCGGATCCTCTGTGTAGCTAGCATGGCCGCACTCCTGGAGTATCCCGCTGTTTTGGCAGAGTTAGCTGCAGTAATATTAAATATTCCAGCATAAATTTCTTTCTATCACATGATGTAGGACAGTGTCATGTGTTAAAATAATGATTATTATAAAACTTATTATAGTATTTAATCATGTAGACATTATATACATATATATGTATATAGATGATACATTGATATATGCTTTTCACCTTGCCCTCAGTACTCCAATACAGATATTCATTTCTTATATAACCTGCTCTCATATAATTGAAATAGGCTTGAAATAAAACTGATATATTCACTACATCTTAATAGACTATTAAATTTTCTTAGGTGCAATAGGAGACCCAGTGACATGTATTGTCCTATGTTAGCAAATTCCCAATATTCGGAAAGAGAGAAGTCCCAAATGGTTATGAGAGACTCTCTGTGCAGTCATAGCACCAGGTTTCAATGAACTGGAGACTGTTTACCTGAGTGAGGTGTTACATCTCTCAGAATTTTAGCTTCTTGGATGTAATATGGAAATAATAATGATACTATGTTTAGTCACATTCTGTGATGATTAGTTGAGACATAACTATACTGTTTTTAGTGGTTTTTCATTTGTTTGTTTGTTTGTGGTACCAGGGATGTAACTCACAACCTTGTACTTGCCAGGCAAGCACTTGTGCTACTGAGCTAAATCCCCAGTGGATTGTTTTTTGAAACTGGAGTTTCACCAAATATTCACTGTATTTTCTAGAATATAAAAATTACATTTACAAAATGATTACCAGTGGATATTGGAAGGAAAAAATAGTACAGTAGGATGATGATGATTATGAATCCAAACTTTAGAATCAGAGATACAATCATCACTCTCTCCTGCTTTATTAACTCAATAGCCCTTATGGATTTCCTCAAAATGCAAACATCTCAATTTTCACATGTGAACAAGGAACATATTCATCATGCTTGTTACATAAGATCATTGCAAGGATTAGACAAGTCATTGTGTGCAAGGTTCTTAAGGAAAACAGTGCTTTGGACAGATAAATCACTCACTATGTATTTATTGGATTTATGGATATAAATAGAGATAAAGAGTAGAAAAAACATGCCATTAAAGCAAGTTTTGAGAACGTGCCTCCCTCCTCTGGGCCAAATGAAAGTGTCTTCCAAGAACAACTCTGAGGCTGCAATTTGGGAGTTAAGTACTAGAAGCTCAAAAATTACTGGGGAAAAAGAATAAAGAGAAACAAAAAGTTTAACCACAAGTGAGATGCTTAAACACTAAGTGCCTAGGGGTACACAAAGGAGATTAGACTTTGCATGAGTCAGAACTCTCTCTTCCTGAAATGGATCCAGCACAAGGGATCTGTATGAACAATTTAAGTGACTGAGTGAGGGAGCACAGATGTGGGATACAGAAGGAATCATCTGGACAATTACAACTGATGCTCAGCACATGAATTAAGTCATATGTTTCAGGGGAATGTTGAGGAACCCAAGAAATAATTCACCTGAAAGAGCCAACACTTGGATGTTTGCCAGTCAGAAGTTTCCAACATGAATGATAGCTTCTTTTGTAAAATGGTATAGTGAAATTCTCCATCTCTCACTTTTATTCTAAAAGTAACTGGCTAATCATAGGGAAAAGAGATGAACATGAAGGACAGCAAGAAGTTGAAAAAATATGTAAAATGAAAGAAAGAATGAAATAAAGAAAGAGGAGAAAAGAAGAGAAGAGACGAGATGAGACGAGACGAGACAAGAAGAGAAGAAAAGAGAAGAGAAGAGAAATCAAGCAACTTTAACTGTGCTATTCCTAGATGTCTCCACAGTGATAGACTCTGAATTTAGCGCTGGATTTGAAAATGTAGAAAAATAAGTCTGTATTTCAAATTCACATGATAAACTCAGATTTTATGAATATATTAATAAAAATTCCATTTTGAAATAAATATGTCAACATGAAACAGGGCAAAAAAAGTAAACTTGTAATACATCTATGGGAGCCTTTGACCTGCCTGGTTTCAACTTCTGATTGTGTTAAATTTACGTGTTGAGATACACAGACATTTTTTGTCAGCAGACTCTTTGTTGAACCACTGAATTTCTGATTGTGAGAACTCTAATACTTGTAAATAGAATTGAAGGACATAAGGGCTAGGCTCCCTTCTCTGAAATATTCTCCTAGATATTCTAAATTTTCCTCTAATTTGCAAAGTAGTTCTAAATGGGTAATAGAACATTTTGCTTGATTTATCTTTTAAAAATTGCAGTGGCATTTTTATTCTTTTACAAAGTGATTTTACTTTGCCCTTGGGTGCCAAAACAGTATGCCCTTTAGACACATAAATTTGATAAATTCATTGAATAGGCTACTACTTTCTCTCCAAAATAATGATTTCTATTTTAGACACTGAAACCTTCAAGCAAGTCACATATCTTCATCTCTTACCCCATCCTCACTACTGGGGAATGAATCCACGACATGAACATACTAGGCAAGACCTCTACTACTGACCTACGCATCTGGGTCCCTCATCCCTTTCTTAACATGGTCTTCCCTCTGGCAGATGGATGACAAGTACCAAATATTCTTTGTCAACAGAACTTCTTATAGTGGTAAAGTGAAATGCTCAGAGATGTTGATATCCCAACCTTTTTCTCTTTGAAATTCAGCCATGAAACCAGGGAATTTTCTCTTTTCAAGTAAGCAAGACCATTTTCAATAACCTTAAACTTTCCTTGACATTCTTGCAGAACAAATACAAAATGTAAAATAACTATTGTTTTAGGAACCAGTCAATTTTGAGTTTGAATATTGCATTGAACATCGAAAACCTATGCCATTCTTAGAAATAAAGAGGTTATTCTTTTAGAAGAGAATAATGTACACTGACATAAACACAAAAAATGACATTCCAGATTTTAATCCTCCCACACGTTAATATAAAATTTGTTAGTTTCTCTTTTTTTGTATTTAAAGTTCATTTTGAAAACCAGCAACATCAGACACAAAATATTAAAGAAAATTTAAAAAGGAAATACTTTACAATTTTAAAATGCTCTTTGAAATAGTAAATTTATATTTTTTGCTTCTCAAATTTTTCATTGCCATAGTTCTTTCACTCATAAAGTGTTCAAGATATATTTACTGTTCTAGTACTTGAAAGAGATTACAGTTTTACATAGCAAATATGATCTCTGTGTATGCATTCAGTTGTGCAAATTTGAACATGTAATTGCTATTTTGAACTTATATTGTCTTGATTTGTAAAATTAATATAAATATATCAAACACTATATTTTTGAGGCTAAAATAGCATAACAGGAAGCATCTTTTATTTATTAAATTCTAGACAGTGTTCCACAATTTGTGAACATTATTAATTTTAGAACCTGATAATTGGGATTTGAAAGTAAAGCAAAATGATTAAAGTAGAGAGTTACAGTAAAAAGAACTGAAGTTTTACAATTATACTGATCAAATAGTAATCATTTCCTAACAAGTAGTATGAGTTTTTTGCATTTTCATTGCCATGTGTCACAAACAATGATAGAAATGCACTGGTTGGTAGGCATAAATATTGATTGGGATTTAATAAAATATATCTATACAGTATTTTAATAAAATAGTTACTAGCAATATGCATATATCACGCCATAAATTAATGAATTAAAATCACAACTTCTTTTCTCTAGTAAGTTGAAATGAACGCTTTAATAGCAGGAAGTCTAGTTTACTTTTCTTGAAACCTGTCAGCATTTGACTTTCCCCAAGTCTGCAAGATGTTCTCTGTTCAATCCTGGGATCCATTGTTTTTCAGTGGCAAGTTACAGAGAAAATTCAACTCTATTCAGTTAATCGCTGTCAACTTTGCTTGGTATTATACAGGGTCACCATTGAATGATGACTTTGCACACTCTGATAGATGATGTTTGTCTATTTACTGGCCCCGATCCCTGTTCAGACCAAGATGAATTCTCAAGAGAAGGGTTATTGCATGCCCTCAACCCTAGGTTGGGACAAATGCATCTCAAATCACATGGCATCCAAGGTTATAGCTCTTAGTTATGCTATTTCTTTTTTCATATAAATAGCAACCTTTGAAAACCACAGGGTAAAGGTGAAGGAGCCATTACTTCATATTGTTCTTCTTAGTTACTTTCTCCTTCCAAACAATAAGAGAGACCCCCCAAAGCACAACTGAAGTCACTATACTCTGTCAGTCCTCAAACAAAGCCTTCCATTTTTGATTTTTCTTTGTCTAAAGAACATATAAAGAGAAAAGAAATAAAGAATAAAGAAAGTGAACTATTTTGGAGGAGATATTGATGTAGTGTCTCTAGTGCTATGTGAACAGGAACCTATCATTTTAAAAAACCACAAAAATGCATCTGGCTTTATCTTTAGTTTTGCCAGTACTCTTTGAAATGGAAAGACATTACAACGATGTTGTCTTCCAGTCAATAACAAAGGTCATATCCCATCTCTCAGAAAGAAGTATAGCCAAAAAGGACCATGTGTTCCTCATTTACTAAAATCATTGTTGCTCAGTACTTAAGACTACCTTTTTAATGGATGCACCTGTAGTTGAATCTAGTTCTAGTCAAGTAATTACTATCTGATCAAAGACCTGAGTGTCATGATCTGAAGACCAAATTATACTCCATCTTCAGTTAAAAACCAAAGGGGAGTTATAAGCTGGGAAATACCATACTAGAATCTATGCCTCAGAAATAATACAGAATCAGAATTATAAAAGCTAAGTCTTGAAAGTGGTATTTATGTCCATCAACAGATAAATGGGTAAAAGAATGTGGTATTTGCACACGGAGTGGTACTCTTCCATAGATGAAGAATAAATTGAATCATTTGTAGGGAACATGCTTTGAGATTGCAATGATAAGTAGCACAAATTTTAATCCTCATGATTTCTCTTATATGAGAAATCCAAAAAATATGCATATATCTATCTATCTATACATATATATATATATGAACAAGACAAAAGATAAATTATAGGAAAAGGAAGATAGATCTTTTGCAAAATGCAGAGCACCAAGAAATGGAAGGAGGTGAGGAGAGAGAAAGGGAGTGAAATAATTAGGATGTATTACATACATGTGCCCAGTCACCATGATGGATATGATCATTATGTACTGAAAATGTATTAATAAAAAATAAAGACATAAAAAATTGAGAACAACTGATTCTGGAAATAAATAAATAAATAAATAAATAGCAATAGCTAATTAATGAATTCTTTGATATCAGATATCAGACTAGCATAGACAGTGATATCTCTTACATCTTAATAAAAGAGAAATACTATTTGGGATAAAGTGAACTGTCTATAACTTTTAAACTTTATAATAGCAATAACTAGATTTCAGATACTACAAAATTGATTTTAGAGTATTTGAAATTACAATGTGGTATGTGTAATTCAGTACAAGCTTGCCATCCAGAATTTGACACTTAAAATATGATTAATGATATAAAACAGTTTGGCATTTACAGGGATAGAGGAACAAAGTCTTTGAAAATAATACAGTATGGATCATGATGAGATTGTTTTATTATTTCAAATCTGTAAAGAAAAAAGGCAGAATTCAATAAACAATTTTGAGAAATTGAACATGTATTTGAAAGAAGTTTAAATAAATTTTCATTTCACACAAAATACATAAGAATGATAACATAGATTAAATATTTTTCAAATAAAAATGAAGTTAAACATAGCTTTGGAACGATGAGTAAATATTTATGCAACCATTGTACAAAAAGTAAACATTTAGATTACCACTCTACAAAAAGAAATGACAACAACGTCAGAAAGCAGTGTGAAAATTTGTCATTTGCTTTAAAATATAGCTATAGACAGGTATATATACATAAAATGAACATTTTAATAACCACACATAACAAGCATCTCAATATCTAAATGGACAAAATGTAGTTTCCAATGAATAAATGAAATAGTTAATTATCATGTAAACAAAATGTATCAAAATTATGCGGAGATGTTTGGTGTCGGAATCAATGTTATCAAATTTCCACCTAAAATTTTAAATGATATTTTGCATCTTATAAATATATATGGGCAATAATCATGTAAAATTTTGGTATGACACTGCTTTATCAAAAATACTTTTATGTCAGGAATAAAAATATTTAGAAATACTCATTAAGAGACCATAATAAAGGAAAAAAAATAAAATAATATGCTACCATTTGTAACCAAAATTGTAGAAAATATTTTATACAAATAAAGATAAAGGGTACCATTGAAAAGAAAGCTGATTTTCTGGGTTATAAAAGTTATCATTGGTGACTGGATATTTTAAAGTCAATTTTCTTTACTTTTCTATCATGAAATGAAGGTAGAGGAATTATCTCCCTAAATTCCAACCTGGAAAAAATCATTTGCTCTTAATTTTTCATGATTTCAAGAGGTCTGTGTTCTATATTCACATGTATATGTTGTGATTATGTTTCTGCTATCATGACAATTTTTCTTCTAGAAATAATTGCACACATGTCCAGGAAGATCAATAGTGCATTATCATTTAGGTAATTTTAGTTTTTTTTTTCTTTGTGAATTGTACCATTGTTTTCTTTCCAATGAGACTTTGGTCTTTGGTTTTAAGAATGTGAAATATCACACAGAAATTACTATATAAATTTCATACTTTTATTCTATCAGAATTTCAAAATATATTTCAACCAGATATTTAGGCTAGAATTAAATAAATATGTGTTAGTACTATTCTTTCTGACATATAATAAAATCCACCCTTCAAGAAGCAAATGACATCAAGAAAATTGCAAATGTGAACATTTTGTTTTAGCCATGAATATGAAGAATAAGGAAAGAATGACAGTAAGTTCCTGTGGTTAGGTAAGAATCCAAGGCAAATGGCTCCTAGGTCAGTGTTGCTTGTGGCTTAGGTCTCCAAACTTTTCAAAATTCTCCACACATTGGCTGAAGAAATCAGAGAAAAAAAGCACATCAGAGAAGGTAAACACAGGCTACACATATCCATTTTGTATTTCAGATAACTCACAGCATTATTTAGAAAAGGTTCAGAAAAAATTCACAAAATTTGTTTTTGAGAATTGTGTCCATTTTCAGATCAATTTGGGAACAGTAAAGATGATTATAAATGTCATATTTTACATTTAGAACCTTGTGTTGTCTCTCCAATAAAATAAAATTGACCTTATATACTTCTCTACAAATTCTCATTTTAGTTTTTGAGATTCATCTTATTAATTTTAATTAAACTCATTGCTAAGTTTTTTATAAATTGAACTTTTTATACTTTATATATCCAAGTAATGTTTTGTTATGTTTTAATCTGTTTTTAATGCATAAGAAAGTTTCTTTTAAAAATTATTACTAGGTATAATGACTTTTCCAAGGAAAATAAGTATGCTTATTTGTTAAATCATCATCTCAAAAACAAACCATATAAATATTATCTCCTCCTTTCTATTAATCTACACTAGTTGTCATCTAGTATCTCATGCAACACTGCTAGTAAGCGCTACTTCTTCAAGAAAATCTTCCTTTTTTAATGATTTCAAAGCTGCAATTATGAAAACAAAGACATCTGTTTTTGTGCATTTGTTTTCTATCTAGAAAACATTAGTCATCAAGTGAGTACTGATAGAGTTTTCAGGATATCTCCTACAGCCTTATTACCTACTGAGGACTTTTATTCTAGTATATGACTTCTTCCATTTATGAAGGAATAAGCCAAATAGCTTTCAAAGAAAATGGTTTAGTTTCTAAGTAATCTCCATCGGATGAAGAATACATGCAACTGTGTTACATGTACATGTAATCCAAGTAGAGTGGGAGCAAAACAGCAGTTATGTCTCATGGAAAGACAAAAAAAAATGATTTGCATATCTTTAATTCACACATGTGACCTGCTGATTGTTGTCATTGAAAAATTTTCTGTAACGAGGATTTGGAACATGGCTACACCAAAGAATTAGGGAAACAACATAAAAAATCTGTTAGTTTTTACAGAAAAACTGAGCAGAAAGTACAAAGTTACTCTGTACCTCCCTACACACACCCCATTTTGTATTCATGATCATCTTAGTTGATAGTGGTCATGATTAAATTGGAATTTCTTAATTTAGAACTAAACATTCCAGTAAGTTCATTACATATAAAATGTAAACAGCAGACTCATTTGTTACCATTATCACGTCCTTAAACATGAAGCATCTCGGAAGGCTAAAAGAAGGGTTAATAAGATTCGAAAATTCTATTATTTCTTCATTGCACAGAAAACCAAGAATAAAATATGTCAAGATGCTAACAAATGCTTAAAATTTAAAACATAAAAATAAGGTTACTGATTTTGCTGCTCTTTACTTTTCTAATTTTAAGATTCCTTATGCTGTTGAAACTACATGTGGCACTTGAATCTTTCTTTAGAAAGTCACTTCATGTTAAAATACACAATAGTTGGAGTTTAGCATGGGAGAAAGTTTATTTTGTTACTATAAACCATTTGACCAAATTTTCCTTTTTAGAAAGAATATTTTTCACTTTAGATTCAGTAAGCATCATACAAACACAATACAGATAATAATTATTGTGTATGGATTTTTTGCAACCAGTGCAGGGTAAAGATATAAAGGACAAAGGAAATAAAAATGTAAATTGAAATTCAGTGAAATTCTGTTTCATGCTTGCTTTTGGTATTTGCTTGCAATACTTGTGTCATAGATGCATCCTCAGTCGGGGCTTTCATTGTTCTCTGGTATTTGCTACCTGCTATCTCTATATCTCTTCTCTTTTGATAAGAACACCAGTTGGATTGGTTTAAAGTCCTATTACTCAGCATGATTTCATCTTAACTCACTGTATTTGTTTATCATGATTTCCAAACAAGGTCAGAAAAGATTTCAGAAAAAACCCTTGCACTGGGTATTATCCAACTCTTTATGATGACTTTAGGTAAATGTTTTACAGTGTCATTTATAGTGATGGATCAAATGTTTTTCTACCTCAAAATTCATATACTAACCCAAGTCCTCAGTGTAACATTGCTGGATATTGCACTTTTGGAAAAAATAATTTGAATTAGATGAAGTCATGAGTATGAAAATCTCGTGATGAGATTAATGTATTAAAACTCACCCTCTACACTTTATAAGGAGAGGAAAGGAGAGCAAAGGGAGAGTGAGAGTATGCAAGCATGTGAGATCTTTCTTTATACCTGCAAAACACGTTTGCACGCAGTGAGAAAACAAGATCTTCAAACAAGAAAGAAACCTCCCACCAGGGTTTTACCACACTTGCACCTTGATTTCTGATTCCCAGGCTCCCCAAAATCTGAAAAAATAAATTTCTGTTGTTTAAAAAGATAAACGTATGGAGGCCTAAGATGAATAAGACATCTATTATCCATATTTTGTATATGAAAAAATGATCCTACCTACTTGAAGGATCATCAGAAATCACACAATATAAACATGTTTATTAAACACTATAGGCTAAAATATCAACAATTACTACATAAACAATTCCAGGATAAATTCTAGGCATCTAAACACAATAAGGCAAAGAACATTTGAAGCTATTTCAGCTTAGTACTTATATTGTTCAATTTTGCATGTCTATACCTGGTAATCTGAGCAACTATTTTGAAGATAACAATATGCAAAGTAGTAACCATTGTTAATTTCCTGTCATCCTGTTTTGAAATTCTGTTAAATTTTTATTATTCCTTAATTCTCTTTAAAATAAACAATTTAAAATAAAAATAAGGTTATTGTGCACAAACCTTGGTCTCTTCATATTCAAAGAGATACTGTGAATTGTCCTAAAGAAAAATCAATATTAAAAAGGTGATACTTTGCAAGGTACTTGTGCTCAATTGATGCTAATTTCCTCTCTCTCTCTCTTGCATACTAGCAAAACTATTGTTTCATACCTAGTTTATTTTTTTTCTATTTTATACTTATATATACATTAAAATATACCAAACACCTTAATTCTTGAATATTGAAGCATACTGTCTAGCTTGAAAGTCATCAATATCATCTCATTATTTATACACTCAAGGTGATTTTGACAGTACAGGATAATGTAACTATATTAAAGCCATCTTCTTCAGAGTACCTGGAGTTGAGGACTTCCTATGGCTCTCTTAAATCCATGTCTTTGATTATGTTTTTCCATCCACATAAAATGTCTCCTGTTTGTATGATTTTTAACATGTAATTAACTTAGGACTCAGCACTAAGCAAGGCAATCACTTTCCTTTCTGGGATAATTGGGAAACTCAGATAATTAGAAAAGGAATTGTATTATAGGGTCATGAGGCCAGGATAGGGGAAATGCAGTTTCTTAAAGTCATTAAAGGATGTCTAATCAAGACTTTGTGAAGACCATATTTAATCTCTGATCTCAGGGAAGAGATTGTAATGAGTGACAGAGAGAAAAATGACAATGATCTATGAAAAGAACACAGCATCTTTAAAGTCTCGTGGGTAAGAGCAGTTTGATTTCTTTCACAAAATTGAAAGAAATGCATTCTGACTGGAGCATAGAGTTCCAGGGAGAAAATGTGAAGAATCACAAATGATGTTGCTGGAGAGCAGATGAACAGCTAGTTTATAAAAGGCACAGTCAGTCAAATTAAAGACTTCATATTCTAGATCAATGAGGAGCTATTTTTTCCACTGGCCATTTGGCACATATAAAATTCAGGGTCCTTGTAATTGAGTATCTTACAGTTTCATATTGTTTCTTGAAAACTTCTGCCCTTTCTTCTATGTTACTCAAAAGTTATTTGCTAAATGGTGTTGTAATGCAAAAGAATTTCAGAGTTATTCCAAAAAGGGACAATCAACTCCATTTCCTTTTAGTCAATCACTTGGCAGTCATTCTCTAAAGGCTTAGGTGAAAAGAATCCAAAGATAGCACATTCTCTTTCCAACAAGTAAAAATAATCTTTTAAACATCTGACTAGTGGTTTTCCTCATTTGCTAAATATATTTTTCTGTCTTCTCATTGTGGAAAGGCAGATAAAAAGTTGAAACCCTCAAACACTGCCAAGAAATAATTTGACCTAAGTATGCTTACCTTTCAATTAGAATACCAATTTGATAAATGGACACACACTATCTGATTTTCAAGAAAGATAAATCAATAAATCTCTATGATATGGTTTCTAGTGAGTCAATTCTGAGAAAATAGTGTTGCATAAACAGGCTAATATCCACACAGTGCTCTAGTGATATTCTTAATGGAAAAGATAGATCTAAAAAAAGACAAAAAAGACAAATGGTAAAATGTAATTTTCCTCTTTTCATAGAAAATGGGAAAAGATAAACCAAATTAAAAAGAAGAATATGATTGAGGGTTTGCATTAGAGTTAATAAACAGAAAATACCAATATCCAAAGTTGTATATGCCATCATAAACTTCCTTATATCTGCAGTACTTAGATTTTATTTGCTTTCTATGCCTGCATTCTTCTGGAGATATTTTCCCGTAGTTCAGTTATATTGGAAAGTAAGATTATATTGCTATTGAGTTCATTTTCCTAGTATATAATACCAAACTGGGTTGCAATATCTGACAGATTTATGACTATTTGCTGAGACATATTTTATAAAATGGCAGAATAGAAGGCATTTTTTTCAATGTGCTCTATGTAGCAAACCTTCATACAAGAAAATGACTTTTTAAGGTGGAATATTTTACAATTTTTTCCAAAGAATTTTTTACTGTGGCAAAGGATATTTCTGAATAATACATAGTAAAATAATGTATTTCAGATGAAATACACAATTCATTGCTTATCATATAGAGAAAGACGTCTTCCTGTCTCTGCTAAATGTGTGAGTTCATGGGTATATAAAAATAGAATGCACTTGGCAATGAAAGTTACAGGCTGATGGATGACACCCTATTGTCAAACAATTGATAGCTAGTGAGGAATTACAGTGACCTTGTAGTAGAGCACAAATAATTCACCAGGCTCTGAAATATGTTATGCAGACTAGTTTCTTTCATAAGGATGCTTAGGTCACTTAGCAGGGGAAACATATCCCTAATTTCCTTGGAAAGTGTTGTAATCACTTCTAGGCAAGGAAAAGAATAGGAAATTCCAAGGTAGTTACTTAGCAATGTTCATTTAACAACATATAGACTATATATTCCAGAACACCCTGTAAAACTGGTCTGAATGATACAGCAATAAAACTTTTTTATTACTTTTTTTAAATTTTATTTGAGGGAAGAAAAACAAAACAAACAAAAACTACAACAACAACAACAACAAAACGACATATATAGTAAAAACAACAAGCAAAAGAGACAAGCAAACAACTAGAGTAAATACACAATATTGCAGGTTTACAAACCGGAAGATAGAAGCTTGACAATGGTTGCAATTCGCGCATCGTTATCTTTAAAATGGTTTCTTACATTAACAGATATAGACATGCAAGATTGATCCAATCATATGAGTATTAATTGTTCCCTCTCAATAACGAATACATTGAGCAGTGTTCTTTTTAGTTATCTTACATATACACATATACAGGTTTATATCCCCACCTCTTCCCTTTTCCCTTTCCGCCCATTCCCCTCCCA
>RJWM01021356.1:0-35522 GCA_004363535.1 Dasyprocta punctata | reverse complement strand
TTCTGAGCCAACTGCTCAGCGACAGCAGCACAATGGGCTGCACCAGATAATTAGGTCCAGCGCTGTCCTGTGTTAGTCTAAGTTCAAACTCTCCCCCAGGTGTTGTTCTCTCAGTAACTGTGAGGTGGTAAAAAGGGACTAAGCCAAGGGGTCACACATACCCTGCCACCGCGCTCTCAGTCTCTCATCAGCAACATAAAACCAGACACACAGTATGGGACTCCATCCTCTATGTCAGGTCATGATAGAACTCATATTTCAAGTTGATTAGTAAAAACAACAAACTTGCTGTAAGAAACGCTGCTGTGAACAAACAAAGTTTAACTGTGAATTTATCAGTGGTTCAGGAATCACACAACAAGTTGTCAGCACTTGGATGTTATCTGCATGTGTGTTCAGCTCTGGACTGCCACGGCAGGGGCGACAGCAGCACAATGGGTTTGGAAATGAGTGCTAAGGGAATTTTTTTTAGGAGATAAAATCCCTGAAGCACCCACTTAAGAGTGTTCAGAAAAAGATTAACCTCCTGGTAGGGGAAACCAGTATATCTCAGTTTCATTGGGAAGAGAGCTTCCTAATGCTTCCTGCACTTGGGTCTCAGTTTCTCTCTCTCTTTTTTTTTTTTTTTTCATTTTGCTGCACTGGGGATCAAACGCACAGCTTCACGCCTGCCAGACAGGCACTTACGCCACTGAGCCAAACTCCCAGCCTTAGGTTTTTGAGGCAGGGTCTCACTATGTAGCTCAGGCCGTCCTTGCACTCGCATTGTAGCCCAAGCGGGCCTTGAACTCACAGCGCTCCTCCTACTTCAGCCTCCCAAGTGCTGGGATTAAAGGCGTGCACCACCACGCCTGGCTTCAGTTTCTCTCTTTGAACAAGTGGTCCCTGGCTCTACCATTTTATAATCCTACATGATAATCCACCCCCATAACACTCAAGGGACAATACCTGTCAGTCCACTGAGGATCACTCAGCCTTGGACTGTACCCTCCTAACTATGAAGTGATAGTTTTATGTTTTTATGAATTGTTTCTATAAATTGTATATAGATGCTTCAGAGATGCATAAACTAGTTTCATGCATATTTCATTTCCTTTGAAAACTAAAGTAGGTCTGCAGATTCAGTTACTGTTGTTTTGTGTTGTATGTTTTACAAAGGTTCATTATTTTAAGAAACTTTTTAATTATACACTTTGCTTGACCTAATCTTTTTAAAAAGCAACCTTGGAGCCAGGGCAGGGGAGAGGGGTGCTACAGTGGTTACTTAGTATGTATGAGGCCCTGGATTTGATTCCTAGCCCAGGAAGAGAGAAAGAGAGAGACAGACAGACAGACAAAGACAGAGACAGAAGAGGGGATGGGAGGGGAGAGGAGGGAGGGGGCAAGAACAGAGGAGAGGAGAGGAGAAGAGAGGAAAGAAGAGGAGAGAAGAGAAGAGGAGAGGAGAAGGAGGAAGAGAAAGGAAGAGGAAAAGAGAGAAGACAGGAGAGAAGAGAGATCTTACAACACCACTGCTTCTGTGAATGGACAATGTCTTCCATACTCTAAAGCCACTGCCCTCGCAGGGATTACTGTGAGTGATTGTAGCACAGGCTTCTCCAGGAAAGAATGTGAGAGCAGGGCCAGACAGCAGCCCTGGAATTAGGACAACAATAAACCCAACAGCACAGAAAGTAAAAGAGTGCCCTGCTAACACGATGGAATGCTTTATCTACATTCCAAAAGCTTAAAAGAGGCACCAGCTTTGGAAGCGCTATAGTGAAGAGGGCCGGGCCTGGGCCACTGTTGCTTGGGTAAAATTTAATACGCAATGACTTCTGGCTTCCCACCTGCTGAGACTGCTGTTGGAATTGTCTGAATTTATTGAGAAGCTTCCAAAAGTTCCAAACATTTCCTATATGAAATTGCACTCATATACAGTATTCCTCCAGGAAGTAAGTGCTCTGTTCTTAGTGTCTTGAATGAATGGTGACAGAGACAGAGAATTGAGAGGAACGGGCTCAGCAGACTCGCGTTTAGGAGACGTAGGAGTTCACCTGTTCATTCTAGATCTGCTGCAAAAATGCTCTCAGATCCGAGATAAGGTAATCAGGCACTCAATGAAAATGTATTTCCATTACATTAATCAATATTAGCCCCTAGCAGGTGCCAATCACTCTGCTAGTCATGGAAAGGAAGACAGGCAGGAGTCTACCCTCATGGTGCTTACCGTCGACCAGATGATGACTTTTCTCTGTGTTGCATCATTTAGGGGACACGCAGGCATCCTTTTAAAAGTTCTTTGCCCCCTAGGAAACCCATGGCCGCCCAGATGGCATGCTCCTCTCTGCCTCAGGGCCCTTATGCTTCCTGTCCCTTCTGTGTAGAATATTCTTTCCCCTGATCTTTGCATGACTGGTAACTTCTAACATAAAGATTTCAACTCAGGTGATTTCTCCTTGAAGAAAGTGACTTCACTGAGCATCTTATTTCATGTTACCCTACTTCCTTCTTCATCACGTATCATCTTCTTTTATTTTCTTCACTTTTCAGAACTATTGCTCACTTCCATTCTTGTTCATCCTTCCTCTCACACTTGAATATAAGCTCCACAGGGAAAAAACTTTATTCCCAGAACAGAAAGAGTACCCAGAATGAAGCAATTGTTCAACACACTCTTTCAAGGGGAAGGTATGATGCAACCTTCCTTCTAGAAGGTAGTGAAAAAGACAAGGTCTTGCAAATATTCAAAGGGGACTGAGAGCTGCTTCTGGAGTTGATCAACAAATGCTTTCTGAAACATCTAGATTTGGATCTGGTTCATAATGAAGCAAAAAGATGGACAGAGTCATGGCTGTAGGACAGTAGCTCAAAGGCCATGAACAAAAATTCAGCACAGAAAAGGGTTTTCATAAGAGAAAAGACACCAGTGTGGCGGGCGCAGGGCTTCACAGGAGCGAGCAGTGAGAGCTGAACCACAAAGATGGGCTGGCCCAGCCCATGGAAGGGTTTCAAGGCCAGGACCAGAGTTATTATTCAAGAGGTAAAAGACTCAAGCATATCCATTTGCATCCTTTCTACATAAAACCCATCATGATTTAAAAGGAATGACCATCCAACATTAGATAACAGCAGGTAATATTTATACCTCTGTTTTACTACCTAGAATGTAGGCACATCTGTAGAAAGTAAGAGAAAGGAGAAACAAAGCCATATACAGCCAACTTGTCCAGGGCTCTCTCGAACCTGCTTGAGGATAAGGAGCAATAGCGACCTGGGTGGGCACAGCGAGACAAGGCCAGGGGGCTTTCCTAGGCACCCAGCGTGCAAGGCGCTCTCGGCAAAGGCAGGCGCGTCACACTTACTCAGACTCAATGCACAGAGACCATAAAGCTACTGCAGCTCTGGGACTCAATAAAAGCTGGGTTACCAAGGAGCTTCACTTTTATGAAGACTGACTTTGCCACTTTTATTTATTTATTTATTCGTTTATTTATTGGTACTGGGAAGCAAGCTCAGGTCCTTCTGCTTGCCAGGCAAGCGCTTGTGGCACTGAGCTATATCCCCAGCCCTATTTACTTTACCTTTCTTTCTTTCTTTGTTTCTTTCTTTCTCTCTCTCTCTCTCTCTCTCTCTCTCTCTCTCTTTCCTTCCTTCCTTACTTCTTTTTTTTATTTTTCGAGACAGAGTCTTGCTATGTGGTTCAGGCTGACCTTGAACTCACAGCAATCCCACCTCAGCCTCCTGAGTGCTGGGATTACAGGCGTATACCACCACATCTGGCCTAATTTTGCCATTTTAAACTAGTCAAAATAGAACAAAAGAGGGCAAAGAAAAACCTTCTTGTGGCAATTATTTCGCATTTGTGGAAGGACAATTGATTGGAATTTTGGGAATGGGGAAATACTATTTTCTTGCCCCTTTCTTTAAAAATATAAAGCCAAAACAAGTGGTTTTTTTTTTTTTTTTTTAACTTTTTAGTGTTGATATCTAAGTAGAAAACACTGAAAGGCTCTGCACATGTGAAGAGAGAAAGGCAGTGCAGAACCTAAAAAAGAACCTGACAATGTCCAAAAGCCAGTGGGTAACCCTGAAGCTTCCTCGCCACAGATCAGCTTCTGTTGCAGTTCAGCCAACCACATGCTCTGCTCACTCACTCTTTGAGGATCATCTGCTCCCTCCCAAGTACTAAGATGTCAGCGAAAATCTACCTTCTGGGGAAATTTAATCTGTGGGAGAAGAGCTGCTGACGCTCATAAAAATAGCTGTCAGACGTTACAGCTCCTCAGGGACACGGATGATGAAAGGTCAGGGAGCCGACGGCAGAAAAGTACAATTATTCACCATCCTCAAAGCTATGAAATTCAGAAGCTCGAAACGTGGGGTCAAGAAACCAATTGGGAGTCTGTGAGTGGGCTTCAGAGTTTCTAGAAATTCCCTGAAATGGAACAGAAATTTGTGTGCCTTGGTAGATGTTTTTGGGAGACAATATTTATCCGATTCGCAAGGGTCCATGACCAAAAGACGATTAAGAGCTATTGGTTTGTTATCTTATTTCCACAGATATTTTTTCCACGCTAAAAAATTATTTTTCATTTTCTAAGAAATACTTAAATACACAATCTTAAGAGCAATTTAAAAATTAAGGAAAAGGCCACGGCTCCTTTGCCCATGCCTGTGTCCCAGACCTAGTTCCCTCACCCGTGTACTCTACACAGGTAACACTTCTTGTATCTTCGGATACCTTTTCATAATTCTGCACACATACAGTACTATTTGGGTACGAGTCATTAAACCTAAATGGTGTCATGTTTTGTATACATGGCTGCAACTTGCCTTTACATCCCGTAATATCCAGGGGGTAATTACACATGTGGAGCCCCCCCCCCTTTCCACCGGCTGCATAGTGCTCCACAGGAAAGCTGTGCTCAGCACATTTCGCCATTCCTCTGCTAGTCAACATTTAGGTTGTTTGCTGTTTTCTCACATTGCAGACAACAGTG
This sequence comes from Dasyprocta punctata, assembly GCA_004363535.1. Taxonomy (NCBI): domain Eukaryota; kingdom Metazoa; phylum Chordata; class Mammalia; order Rodentia; family Dasyproctidae; genus Dasyprocta; species Dasyprocta punctata. Next base: position 30,540 of record RJWM01021356.1, on the reverse strand, counting down.
TAGTGAATGTCTTTGTATATGTTTCTCTGTGCACCAATATATAGCACAAGTGTGTGTCTAGCAGAGAGGCCAAGAAGGGCAATCTCTTGGTCATGGGATATAAGTTTTAAAATTCTTAATTCAACTGCTAAACTTTCTTCTACAGTTGTCATACAGTTTCACCCTTCCAACTACAATCTATGAGACTTTTTCCTGTCTTCTATTATACTAGAGGCTGCCAATCTTTTAAGTTTTTTCCCAATGTGAAAAATCAAATTATAGAGTATTTCCTTAATTTTATTTGTTCTTCCCTATCAATGAGATTAAAAATGTTTTCATGTATTTATTGACTATTTGTATTTCCTTTTAGTGAATTATGTGTCCTAACAGCAGTAGTTCTCACACTTTGCCATGCATCCAGACACAACTGCTGGGCCCCAGCCCCACTTTTTCTGATCCAGTGAGTGTGGGTGGGGCTCATGACTTTGCACTTCTAGCGCATCCCCAGGTGACGCTGATGTGTTGGTCTAGGAACCAGCATTTAAAAACACCAAACTAGGGAAATTGCCTGTTCTGTGTACCTTTTGATTGTCCTGTCTCTCTGGTTTCCAATCGCTGGTTGAACTTTAAAATCATGGCTTTATCATAGTACCTGAGTTTCACTCAGACTAATATTGTTGGATGTCCTTCTTATCCTTATTTTTAAGGTCCCCTGATGAGTGTGGTGTCCAGCCAGGACTGAGAAACTCTGGTAGGTGATACCAGCTGCTTTGAAGGAGGATAAAACCTTTTATTCTAGTTCTTTTTAGGTTATAGCATATCACAGCTATACAATGCTTTGTCTGAGATTATCTCAAAATATTCTTGTTCTGTGTTTTGTCCAAAGGCAGAATCCTGTGAACTTACAGCCAAAAGAAAAGGAAAATTTAGATTTGTTCAGAATGCTTAATTTTGTCCTGCTTAGGGACAACCTAACATGGTAGACCTTTATATCTGTGTTTTTATTCTGATTCTATAACTTACCAGCAATTTAAGTTCATCTATGAAATGGACTTTATTATAGCTACCTGACAGATTTATGCTAACAGAATAAGGTATACTATGTGCTAGAGTGTCAGCCCAGTGGAAACTGAACAGATCTGCACTCAAATCCCTCCCTACTTCGTGACCAGTTTGGGATTAAAATCTGATTTCTGGATTTCCTCCCGCTGCCTCAATGAAACAATTCTACTTTCACTCATCTTGTAAAGTAATTCCAAATCTTCCCAGACCTCTAAATGAAATCTTCACACTGCTTTTAAAACCTGATCACCCATGCTGCTTCGCTTTGACATAACTGGACAGGAATTTGCTTACAAAGAAAGGCTGTAATAACATTATTTTTAGTACCAAGGGAAAAAGGAAAATGAATCAGTCACTCAATACGATTGAGCACCTATGACATGTGAGCAGGGAAGGAGTTCCGGAAAGAAGGCGAGCCCACCCTCAAGGTCTTGTAACAGACTGAAAGCGATGTGACCTCTAAAGACAACCAACAAAGGCAAACAGTTAGAATAGTTCAGCGATGGTGAGCTTTGAGGAGCACCAACAAGCAAAAGAAAAGATCTCTTTCAGAGGCAGAGTCAGGGAAATCTTGAAAGAGTTTGAAGAAAAGGCAGAAGGTTGCTAGGTAAAAGGGAGGGAAATTCATCTGGTGGGAAACACAATAAACAACAGCAAAATAACCAAAGTGGTGAGCACTGCAAAAGCCATGGGCAGAGCAGGTGGACAACATAAAAGGGGGCTCCTAAAGAAACGAAAATGACGATAACTCATGCAGAGCTCTAGAGGCCAGGGAGGACGGATGGGTGTCACTTGATAGATTAGATTTGTTGGTAGTGGTTCTTCATTGTCCTCAGATTGAAGAGAAACTTGATTAATTGTATTTTCTCATTTTCTTATTTGTATTTTTTTCATGTTTAAATTTAAGTTTTCAGTGGGTACAAGCATATGACACAAATACACAAAAGGCATTGCTGTAAAAAAAAAAAAGAAAGAAAGAAAGAAAGAAAAGAAAAAAGAAAAAGAAAGTTTTCTCCCATGCCTGTCCCCAAGCCACTCAGTTTTGCTCTTTGGAACTGTTAGATTTTTGTGTAGGCTTTGAGGGGTCTCTCCCACATAAACACAATCAATTCTTGTTACTTGTTCTAGCTATGTTCTATAAAGCCATTGTGAATACTGAATTAGTGAATACTGAACCAGTGTTGCTCAGGGAAATGTAGGGTTTGGCTCCTGTGAGTCTCTAGTCACGGCCTTTTTATCAATTAACCAATCAATAACTTTGTCATGTGTAGTTTTATTTAAAGACACCTTACTTAATATATATTATAGGTCAACACGGACTCATAGCCAACAGTGCTCAACATCTGTTTAAACGAAGCTCGTCTAACACATGGATCTTTTTCAGCAAGACACAGCCTTTTTACCCATAGGAACACCAACCGCACATCACCACGTGGGGACAATTTTAAATAGTGAAATTGCCAACAAAAAGCACAAAATGGAAAAGGTAAGATTGAATGGACCACAAAAAGGACACTTATCCACTGTATGAGAGCTGGGACAAGGAGGTCGGTTCTCAGAGTTGGAAAGATTTTGGGGGTAGTTACTGGATTCAGTTCTAACCCATTACTTTCTCTAACATCCCAAAATTTAGTCAGGAAAAAGGAATTTATTTTATTTTCTTATAAAGATTATTGGAAGTCTAGGGCTCTGGTCAAACAGAGTGAGACCAAAGGTCACTGTGTTTGAAAAACTCTGAGGGAGTCACCATTTTGCTCTTGAAAACTGGTTGATCGCATGACTCAACAATGTTCTGGCTTGGCTCATGATGGTGTCTCCTTCATCTCCTAGTTCTCAAAACAGTAGCAGCTTCCATAATCTTCTGCAAGAAATGACTATACAACCCAAATATGCATGTCAGAGATGGAATGGAACCTCCATGAACGCTGATGTATCAGACATCAAACCCATATGCAAAGTGTCCTTAGCCTCAGAATTCAACATTCTGCATTATTTGCAGCCTCTGTGCAGAAACCCCAGGCCCATAACACAGAACTGCTAATGAATAAACATTATCATTTTTGTGGTTATTTACCTTGGTACAGGCCAGTGATTCTCAACTGGGGTGGCATTTCTGCTCCCTGGGGGACATCTGACAATGTCTGGAGATATTTGTGCTTGTCACATCTCAGGGAAAGAGTTCACCACAGAGAAAAAAGGCCAGGGACATTACTAAACGTTCTACAAGGCACAAGTCTATCCCTACAATAAAGAATTACCATGTCCCTAGTGCCTAGGTTGAGAAACACTGGATAAGGGAGATCAAAGCAACTTTGTTTACTCTGCCAAATATCTCGTTCAAACTATACTTAAAATATATTGAAATACATTTCAATAGTTTGTTCTAGTCAACATGCTGAGAGATCATTATCCTTGGGACTCATGATTTACAGTTCCGAGTTTGACATATGAATGGCAATCTAAAATCCACACACAGGAATTAATTTTAGAGATTCATCCTTTCTGTTACACTGCACAGCATTTCATTTTTCATGCTTACACTGCTGACTCAATATATTTTCTTATTTTATTACTGTTTTCAAAGCTGTCATTTAACAATGACACTGAATGGAGTTGACGTGAGCTCACTGGATGTAATCTGCAGCTTTCAGAGCTCCTAAATCCATCTGCAGCCCTGCAGAAGTGAGAAGCCTGGCCCATAACCCCAGGTATTAACCTCAGGACAGCTTTAAGTGTTTAAGCAAAAGGGCTGGGGAGAGCACGCCTGCAGAGACCGAGTCCTCACTTTAAGGGATGCATTAATTACTCGTGTATAAGAAACAGGACGATAGGAGACAAAACTTCTCTCTGATATTCTTATTTTGTGCTTTTAAATTTTGGATATAATTTTCTCTGCTCCAAATGTGAGTTAACGACATCATACCAGGAAGCGCTTGATTTTGCATAGGAAGCACCTGAGGATCTTGTTCAACGCAGACTGACTCAGCAGTGTGAGGTACAGCCAAGCCTGCACTTACAGCCAGCTCCCAGGTGAAGCTGGTGCTCTGGCCCGTGGACCACCCGTGCACCACAGAAGGTTCTAAGTAGCCCTTTACAAAATTTGCCACTGTTGAAAAGTCAAGAGTCATAATACCCAGTACGGTATTTAGAAGTCATATCTATTCCTTCGCCTCTTGAATTATTCAGTGAAAGTGAAATCTTTGCATCTTTGCTTACTTGAGGATATAGAAAAGGAAAATATTTTTATCAGCAGCAAAGGAATGGACAATGATCATAGACAATAATCAGTAGGGGGCTGGGGATTTAGCTCAGCGGTGCAAGCGCTTGCCTGGCAAGTGCAAGGTCTCAAGTTGGATTCCCGGTACCCCTCTCAAAAAAAAAAAAATCAGTAGGTATCTATTTCATTTTTAAAGATTGCCCTTGTTCAAAACAAAGGCCCCAAATTTGCTTTTAAAGATACAGTGGCATTTTATTGCCAAACAGCGAAAACCCCATTGGAGGAGGAATCAGCAGAACGAGGTCCCCCTACTGGGTCACTATGTGCAATCAGGTGACCTCCGTAGGCCCTAAGGTGAAATGCATCAGGCTTCCTTATCTTCTGAAAGACCACAGGTCTAAAGTGCGGAAGGCTGGGAATGGGTATCAGGGAGGGGGATCTGAGAGTTTTGAAACCAAATACCTTTGCTGGGTATTTCTTAAACTAGAAAGGTATACCAGGTGCCTATTTATTACTATTCTTAAACCATACTTATATGTTATGTATGTTCTTTTGTATTATGATATATCTTACAATACTAATAATTATTTCAAAAGTGCCATTATTAGGAAGTCAGGGATTTTATGTTTTTAGCTTAATATTTATTCTGTAAATAGGTCAACTTACAGTTTTCTATAGAACAAGGATGTTGGTATTTGCCAAACACATTTGGTGATATGTACTTATAAAGGGACCTTTGAATACCTGTATAAATATATGTTAAATATGCAGTGATTTAGCAAATGACATGCCAATAGATGTAGACTACAAATCACAATCTGAGAGTGATTTGTGATAGACGTTTCATACTAAACTTCAGGAGCACTAACTCTTCCTTAGTAATTGTGGCTTCTGTGGGGGCCCAAGATAGCCAGGGTTTACATGGACGACTGATGTACAATTTCCTTACAAATACGAAATCTGAAGATATACTGGGGACAGCCACGGATGCTTCGAATGTTCACTTTGACAGAAGGTCATATAAGCTAAGATCTAGTTCACTGTCAACACAAGCCTATCTCAATTATATCTTTCCCCATCACCACAACCAATCACTGTCTACAATAAATAGTAGAAATATGAGAAAAGAAAGGGGCAGTGAGTTTGTAAATTTAACTACTACTGCCCAATTTGAAAGTCCTTGCATTGCTACATGGTCACTTTCCTCTCCTTGAATTCTTAACATCTTGTTGCATGAGGTTCTTGCCTCTGGGAAATAGGAAAAGTCCTCATATAGAACTGGTAGCCCTAGGCCTCACCTCTCCAGGGCTCAGCATTAGGCAAATACAGCAACTGAACTAATGTGAAGAATTTCAGCTCTCTCCATTCTTACCAGAAACCAATTATTAGAGGAAACTCTGGGTGCATGATGGAAGTACTACCCAGAAGCATGTTTCCAAGGGCTGTGGCTGGTGTGGTCATGGGATCTCCAACTGCATGTGAGAGCAACCTGGAGAGACTTTCAACCTAGAACCTATGGCTGCCACTCGTCTTTTCTATAAAGAAAAAAGAAAGAAAGAAAGAAAGAAAGTACTATCCAGGGAACTAGTAGAAAGGGGAACACTGGTGAAGGTGAATTTTCACAAAATGGCAGTACTCAGACCTCTGCCCTTCACACCGGGATCAAAGATAAGTCATGCAATTTCACTACAGAATTCCTCATGTAATGCTCCTTGGCACAGATAGGTTTGCTCAGGGGGTAGCAAGGAAAGGACTGCTTCATGGATCACTGTTATAGTCAGGGGTTGCAAGGAAAACTGTTACATACAGGACACATAATTTATAGTAGTATTTTATACTAGTCACCCAGAGTCAAATACAGGAAGTGCAGGAAATCTGTGTACATAGCAGAGACCTAGAGAATCCAGCCGAGAGCCTGGATTCCATGGCAATATCCTGCACGAGTTCAGCTGAAAACCTAGAGCTCCCATGAGTACAACTGGAGGTGTAGAACCCACGACAATGACTCATGCCAGTCTATTTTATGGATCTGTACTGGAAAGGTTCAAAGGTCAGTGGTGGAAGCCAGAAACTCTGTGCTAGTGGGGTGAAGAATCTGTGCTAGTAGATTGAGGGTTCTGCACCGGAACCAAGAAGTGACACTCAAAATAAGGATCAGGGCTCCCCTGAAAAGTATCACAACCATTCCAGCAACAAGGTCCCGAGCTCCTCTGACAATGAGAATAGCCAAGTTCATATTAGAAAACCAGCGTGACAAGCTTCTCCTGGAGATTAGCAGCACACCATCTTCCCCTCCGGACCCAGGAAACAGTGCTCAAAAAAAGGACCAGAACTCCCCCAAAGTGAACTGGAGCTGTTCTCAGCGACAATGTCCTGCGCTCCTCTGATGACAACAGCTGAGTTCATGTAAGGGAAGACAGCATGACAAGCTCCTCCAGGAGAAACAACAGCTCCAAAAGACCCAACAGCTCTAAACAACAACACTTAGGAGAATCCACAACACTGCTCTTCCTCTCCAGGTCTCCTTTTTATGCTGGCAAATTTCCTGACGTGGGCCATCTACACGCAGCACCATGCAGACTCAGTTCAGCTGGTGTTTAAGTTGACCACCAGTTTTTAATCCACCACAATCATCTTGTCAATCATGCTTAAAGTACTCATACTCAAGTAGGCATTACTAAAAACTACCCACTCCTCGGCCTAAGCTGAATGCCTTATTATAGCCACTTGGTAAATCTAAGGGTGTTGCTGGGTAGAAGAACAGGATAAACGTTGATAACATCACCATTTTAAGAAGTTTGGTAGAAACTAAAATAATCTTATACTACTGGAAAGTGATTTCACCTTGTCCATTTTATTACATTAAAATACTCATCTTTCTCTGAGTTTCATGTAAAATAAGAATTAACTTATTCAACTGATTAGAAAACTTATATCTATATAAAAACCTACACATGGATGTTTGTACCAACTTTATGAAATCATCAAAAGCTGGAAGCAGCCAAAATATCCCTCAATAATTGAAATGATGAATGGACTGTGGTATGCCCATACAATGAAATATTGAGCAGTAAAAACAAGTGAGTTCCAAAGCCATAAAACAACGTGGAGGAAGGTTAAGTACATATTGTGAGAAATCCAGTTTGAAAAAGCTACACGCTATATGATTTCAATTATATGATATTCTGTGAAAGACAAAACTGTAGAGATAGTGAAAAAGATTTACTGGTTTCCAGTGACTCAATAAGAGGGGTTGGGTCAAATGAGTAATTTTTAGGTTAGTGACACTATTCTCTGTGATATTTGAATGGTGGGTAAATGACATGCAGTTGTAAAAACCCATATAATTTATAGCACAAGGAGTAAACCTTAGAGAATGCAAAATTTAAAAATCACAGGTCAGTATGCACAAATACATTTCTTTGCTCTGTCAGTTGAACGGCCTAGAAGAAAATCCAGTAGCGATGAGTGCACATCGTGCTCAAATAGTGTCTGAAATCATTTTCTAATAAAGGCAATCGGGGCTCCTTGCGGAAGTGGCTGAACCACGGACTTAGGAAGGAAATATACAAGATGAGTTGGGAGAATCGTGTAATGCCAGAAAATAAGGAAGGACTGAAATAAAGAAATGAACAGCAATAGTGGGAGGAATCAAAGGGGCACAGGATCCTCCTGACAGAGCTCTGTGGCCAACATGGAAACAGTGTGAACAAAAAAAGAAACAGAGTGGTGCTGGATTACAACTTAAAGTATAAAGCAAATATCTATGAATCTATACTGATGTAAATAAATCATTGCAAAAACAAATAGCCAAGAAGAGGCAAGTTTCCCATGTAGAAGAATTCCAAATAATTTATGTAGATATCCTTTCTTCCAAGAGAGGGAACGTAACTCTCCACTCCTTCAGAACGAGCTGCCCATGTGACTTCTTGTTAAAAGGGATAATATGAAAAGTACAAAAGATGAATCATGTTACAGAATGTTAGAATAATGTCAGAGTAGAGAACCTGGCAAACACTATCTCAGCCAGGTGATTGAAATCAACATTAACAGTCACAAATCACATGTGAATGGCATGTAACAAGACAAAAAAAGGCACTTTACCCTGAGACTGTCATCTCGAAAGCCCATAACACTGGACATGAAAAAAAATTAAACAGTACAGGAGCATCCTGTAAAGTACCAGAGCAGTGCTCTTCAAAACAGTTAAGGAAGCTGAGTGTGGAGGCACTGGCCTGTACTCCCAGCACTCAGGACGCCAAGGCAGAAGGATCAAGAGATTGGGCCCAGCCTGGGCAGCTTAGCAAGGTCTTATCTCAAAAACAAAAACAAAAATTAACTCTCCAAACAAGCAAGCAAACAAACAAACAAACAAATCAATCAAGGTTGTAAAAACAAGAGACGCCTGAGAAACCAGCATGGCCAAGAGGAACCTAAGGATACACGATGACCAATCATAATGTGGTATCCTGGATGGAATTGTAGAGTGGAAAATGAATATTAAGGAAAGCAAAAGAAATCTAAATAAACTATACACTTTGTTAGTAATAATAGGCCAATATGGGCTTTTTTAAATATAAAAAATGCACTGTACTAATATGTTAATAATAGAAGAAACTGGGTTCAGGGTGTATAAAAACTCTGTATTACTAACTTCTCAGTTTTTCTATAAATCTAAAATTTTTAAAGAATAGTGTCTATTAAAAATAAAACATATTAAATGAAAGCCTTAAAAATAAAAAATGTCACTCTAGAGTAATGTAAATGACAAATGAGGACTTGGGCTCCATTTATATAAGGAAGTCCAAATTTCTAATACATTCCTTCACATTCTTCTTTAGTTTCTTAAGCGGGCATAGCATTTGTAAGAGGACCTTGCCAAGAATAAGCAATGATCTGGCTAATCTCCTTCAATCCTGTTCCCCTAAATAAGAAGGCTATTGGGCCTCAGTACCATGATCACAACAGCCTTATATTTGTCAATCGAAAACTATACTCTTGGAAGTGTCTAAGTCAGATTATGCAGAGTCATAAGCGCTTCACAGTGGCCAAGGCTTGGCTTATCTACAGCCATGAGGGTGCTGAGGGAGTGTTCTTGGAAATTCAGCACCCAGCATCTCAGCAAGTTTTTTTATGATGTCAAGTTTCCATATTTTCAGCAGTTCTTTTGAAACAAATCCTTAAATGCTCTCATGAGTTGCAAAGGAAAATGAGCAACAGTTTTATTTTCTGTATGTGTATCTTTAACATGTGTGGTTGTATTTATTAGGTTTTATACATTATAAAGGATTGGGAGTGTGAAGTCACAAATTTTAAAATCCTGTAAGAGTACAACTTTCCTCCCCTAGGTGCTTTATCTAAATGTACAGAGTGGAATATAAACACAAGGGCAATGAGATAAACTAATAAAGGAGCATAAAATTATTTTGCAACCTATCTAATTACAGGTAATAGTTAATATCAGGACTTTAAAATCTATTATATTATTAACTCTTGAACATTTTACAATTACTCTTTTCACTAAATAGCAATCTCCACGATCCCTGAGATAAAGAAGTACAACTCTTTCATGATCATTGGAAACATATTCTTTGGGATGATTTCATCTCATTTAAGGAGCATCTGCTGAGCTAAAGAGTTTATGTTAAAACTAACAAAGAACCAAGTACATTTTCAAATGAAACAGCTGGCAGTCTCTCTCATACTCATGTTTTAATGAATATGGCACAGTCAAAGCCTCCTGCAGCCGTAGGCATCGTTTGTGGAACGCTTTAATGGTAAATAGTGTTTTCACTGGCTGTTCAGTGACTGTTTCTGGACCTCCTCCCCTCCAATCCCAGGGGATGACATCAGGATTTGAGATTAAATCTCACTGTTACTAACTAAAACCGGCTACTCTTCAAGGTCAGGATGGTATAAAATATTAATATGCCCTAAAATTCCAATTGAACGGCCAAGGATCCAATTACGAAATGCCTTGGGAAATACAGAATACCTCTGGGAATTTATAATAGGTCTTTTTACAAAAGTTTTATTTTTATTAGTGCATGTTTGTAGTACATAGTGATTACACTCATTGTGGGGAGTTGACACATGTACATAACACATCTTAATTCTTTTTGCATCTCATTTCCCTCCCGACTAACAGGTATCTTTAAATCCATCTTAAAACCGCATTTGTTTTTCACTTACTCACTTACAAAAGTTGTTAGCACCTATATATGCCAAGAACTATTTTAAACACTGGGGATAAAGACAAAAATTCTGTCACATAGGTAAGAGCACATGTAGATAAACACATATAGATTTGTCTCATATCTTAAAATATTGATTAGTATTTCTTTGAATGGGTATTCATAATGGAGTTTATTGGTCTGCAACAAATGAGAATATAGAGTCTTTTTTCTATTACAAACATTGCCACAATGAATTGAGTGTGTATATGTTGGTGCACCTGTGCAACTAAGTTTGTACAAGCTAAGTTTCTAGAAGTAGAACTGCTTGCTCAAAGGGTTTGTATTTTTCTTTTTCAGTGATGGGGACTGAACCCAGGGCCTCATGCATTCTAGACAAGCACTCTACTACTGAGCTACACTCCCAGCCTTGATTTGTGAATTTTAAGTCTTGCTAGTGACTCCCAAGGTGCCCTTTTAAAGATGTGGTTCAGTATACACCTCCACCACAATGATCTAAGAATCCCTTGCCACAGGCATTTTTAAAAGGCAGAGGAATGGGCCACAGTGGGCTACAGTAATACTAGAACAAAACTAACCCGCCTACCTCTGCAAATGAAAACCCTATTTCTAGGGGAGCAGCCGCTCTGTTTACTTCAAGGTTGCTATGTGACAAACATGTCCCCAGCTCAAATTTACAAGTTCCAAATGAAGGAGGTTTGTCTTTCAACACAAACCATCTTGCACCAGGCCAATCCTGAAGCTCCCAAGGACAACACTGTGCTCAGCACTCTGTTCTCAGGATGTGCTACAGTAAGGAGAGGGGACACTGCAGAGCCCCAAAAGATAGAAAGCCAATGTGCTTTCACTACTAGCAGATACTTTTATTTATTTAACTGCAGTACTTGTCATATGGACCTATTTCATACTTTCAGGAAGGTAACACTAGAAAGACAACATTTCAGCTGGAATAATTTTAGTTCTTCATTAAAGTCTTATATTTTGATAAATTTATTAATGAAGAAATCTCTGCACATTTATTTCTACTAAAACCTCTGTCTAATCATTACTACTTGAAAACAAAATATACAACATCAACATTCTTATGTATTATTTCTGGCATACTTGACAAATGAAAACATCTCTTTAAGTTGATCAAACAAATGGACTCACTTTGGTTTGATGCAGGACCATCCCTTCAGTTCTCAGACTTAGACTTAAGTGGATGAGACAAAGTCATTTAACTTTTCTTAGCAGAGTAATTATTAATTCACAGCTCAGGAAACCAAGCTACTGCTTTTTCTGAGGCTCAGTAAACTGACAGATGATGCTCTGTATTCAGTTACCTTTCTAGACATGCTAGTTTCCCACCGGAGCTATTTGATGGCTAAACCTCTACAAGCAGGGAGGACATTAGCGAGTTTTACTGAAAACTAATTTCACTGGTGCCTTCCCCTCTTTCTTCTGTCCTCTGCCCTTGGCTTCAACTCTCCCTCCATCCTTGCACAGCATCACCAGGTCTCTTTTCTCACATTCTGGGACCCACCTGTCATTTGGTTCCCTCTCTGCTTTCTACCTGCTTTCCTCCTATTCCCCTTCCACTCCCCATGCTTCACAGGCCCATCACAAGCACCCCCTCCTCTGACCTGCATGATCCTCCCTACACACTGGCCTCTTCTCTCCAATGTCTCCAGCCTGCTGCCTAACTCCTCCCTCCACAATTTCTTAATCTCCAATCACCTGTCACCCTCACACTTTTCCACTAACAGAAGCACATTAGTAACTTTTTTTTTTTTTACCTTGGAATATCAGTAACCTATGATTCCTTTAAGCTTCCAGATCTCTGTTTTTCTTTCACAGGCTGATGATACAATCCCACCATTGCTGTGGACACAGATTTTTCCCTTTGAAATGTTACATTTCTGACAGTCTATTCTGACAAAGTGGCAAAAGTTCAAAGACTATCTGTTATATTTCAATTACCCTGAATAAAAAGCATTTATTTTTTTAATTTAAAAAATTTATTTTAGAGAGAATAAAACCAAGCAAAATAAAACAGAATAAAGTCAATCAAAACAAGGCAGTGTAAGTGACACAGGATTTCAAAACAAGATAATAGGAAATTAACAATGGTTACCATAATGCCTCTTGTCTTCAAAATAGCTGCCCGTGCCTGCAGACATAGTAAAATCAAACAAAACAGAAACAGAATAGAACCAATAAAAACAAAACAATGAATGCAATACTGGACTTCAAAACAAGGTAATAGTAAATCGAAAATGGCTACCATAATATATCTTGTCATCTTCAAAATAGCTGCCCATGCCATCAGATACAACAACATCAAGCAAGATAAAACAGAATGAAACCAAACCAAACAAAACAATGAAAATGATACAGGACTTAAAAACAAGATAATAGGGAATTAACAATGGCCACCGCCTTCATATATGCTATGTTTCATACTGTTGTCCTCTGAATAGATGATCAGACTACCAGCTTTAGACCTGCAAAGTCAGTGAAGCACTACACACTACATGCATTAAATTGTATTTTACTTCATTAGCTATCATCACATCCTGTGTTTCTCCGGATCAGCAGGTCACTTATGGGTGCTGGTGGGGGTGGAACACTGGCTCTTCTTGTCTCCTGACCTGACCTGCATGCCGGAAGCAGCAGGGCGCCGACTCACAGGAGGTCTTAGCTTCTTGTTGACCTCTTGTTCTCCTCCCCCGCAGTCCGCAACTGGCGCCAACTCACAGGAGAGGGCTGGCGTCTGGCTCTCCCCCAGTCAGCCCGCGCATGGTGCCGACCCACGGGAGGTCTTCAGAAACCTTTAAAAGTGACTTTCTCTTTCTTCTTTCCTTCTGAATAAAAAATTAAATGAAGGCAAAAAGTAATAAATCTAGGGCTTGGACATAGCTCAGTGGTAGAGCACTTGCCTAGCATGTGCAAGGCACTGGGTTCCATCCTTATCATCACAAGATTAAAAAAAACTAATAAATTGAATGTGTTGAATTCAAACCACATTTGGAAGAGAGAAAATGTTAGATATATAACATCTTTCAAGAAAAAAGTCATTTTTCTATCACTATGAAAACCACTATTCAGGCTCCTTTCTTATATTCAATCAAGTTCCTTTCTTATCGAAAGTTAAAGACTCAGGCTCTCATTCCTCCTGGCATAGGAATTTCTTGGGAAGTAGAATTGTATCGACAATGGACATATTGGATTGAGGTCATTAATTACTCACAAATGAGACAGCCACTTGGAAAACAGGGGTGTGGTTTCTCAAAACAGAACTACCACACGATCTGCCTACTCCATTTCTGAGTATTTATCCGAAAGAGAATTGAAATAAAGATCTGGAAGGGATATTTGTATGTTCATGTTCATTGCAGCATTATTCATAACAGCTAAGGCATGGAAGTTATGTAAATGCCCATTGGCAATCAATGAAGGAAGAAAATGGGGACTGGACATACAATGGAATAGTCAGCCTTAAAAGGTGATCCTATCATGTGTAATGACAAGAATAAACCTGACAAAAATTCTGGTAAGTGAAACAAACCGGTTATTAAAAGACAAAAACCACACGATTATACTTATATATAAGATCTCAAATAGTCAAGCTTCTAGAAATAGAGAATAAAATGTTGTCTAACAGGGCTGGAGGAAGGGATTAAGGGGGAATGAGTATAAAGATTCAGTTATGTAACATGAGTAAGTTCTAGAAATCTGCTCTACAACATCATGCCTAGAGTTAACAATACTATATAGGATAGTTAAATGGTAGATCTCAGGTTAGATGCTCTTACCACAATTTTTTTTTGTAAAGTGACACCCACCAGACTTCTTTGGCTACAAATTTTAATGTTTGTTATATTTCTGATAAAGTTGTGCATGTCAGGGCAAGGGTAATAGGCATACCTACAAGTACATGATCTGGCCCCAAGAACCAATGCATACTTGGAGGAAAAGGAACAGGAAAATCCTGGGTCACCTGGGATCAGGCAAGCCAGTGGTAATCAGTCTCCTAGACATTAGTCCTTGCAGTGGTGACCAAGGGCGGGGGAGCCAGGGACACTGGAGAAATGTTCCATCCACCTCAGCTTGGTTATATGGTCCCATGGTTTGACAAACAACTTTAGCAGAAGGAACTTTCAGCCTTCTGTTACTTCTCCATGACCCCTTAGCCCCATCCTGTGCCCTCCTCTTCTAATCTTCAACCACTTCCTGTATCTTACCTCAGGGGGAAAAAAGACTAAAAACATAGCATCCACCGATGTTTTAAAACACAAGTACCATCTCCATGTTAGCATGTTCCATTCTCAACTCAGAGTCTTCTTGCATAAGCATCCATACATTAGCTGAATTAAATAAATGTAATATGCAGATAGATACCACATTTGCCCAATATTAAAATGAAGGGAAATTAGAATAACAAATGCCAATGTGCTATGAAAATATAGAAGCACTGTCATTTACTTTTACATGATGAAGCAAAATGACCAGTTTGTTTCATAATAATCATCTTTACAAAGTAATACAGTTTAAAAAGCTATTAACAGATAAACATCATTCCCAGAGTAATTTAGTATCCTGAATCGAATTACTAAAGTATAGTATTCTTGCTACCTAATATTTTGTTTCTCTGCTCACTCACTCTTGCTTACTAAAGATTTATCTCCTATACGTCTCATCAATTTACCAGTTCATTTAACAGATTCTGCTGATGTACCAGAAGATGAAAACCACCGTAACAGGCAATTCAGATTTTTGCTTAAAGATGTGGTTTTTAGAGCAAAGTGTCTCTCAAATCAGAGACTTCCACTGGTGCAATACATAACCAAGTTCACAGATTGCTCTAAAATTGCTATCATAGTATTTCAAAGAAGACTACATTTTAAGTAGCCTCAACTGGAAACTGGTTTAAGCTCAAACATGAGCAGATTAACACATAAGGGGTCTGCTCAAGTGCTGGTTCTGGATTTTGACCTAGGTGCTGATTACCTGGGTATATCCAGTTCTTGAAAATTTACCAAGTTGTAATCTTATGATAGGTTCACTTTCTAAAATTTATATCATATTCCAACAGAGTTTTAAAAATGAAATTTTTTAAATAATTAATTTTATTGGTACAATTTAGATATGCATAATGATTGCATTCATCATAGGGAATTTGCACCTATACATGAAATATCGTAGTTCCTCTTTTTTCCCTTCCCCTCCCTTCTCTTCAATCCCTATTCCCCTCTTTATTTACAAAGCTTTGCTTCCATTTTATCCTCTTTTTTCTCATTTGTTTCTTTTCCCTTCCACCCCTCATTCCCCTTTCCCTTTGAACAATTACTTTCTATTTCATAATATCTATTACACAATTTGGCTCTTATTTACACTTTCAGCTTCTCACATTACAGGGACAGTACAGTATTTTCACATATGAACATGTTATCTTCAAAGAAGGATACAGGAGAACTGGAAATCTCTATGGATATATTTACCAACAGCCTAATTGAGCTACTAAAATGTTTGCTGCTTAAAACCAAGAATTCAGTCTTGCATCCTGGAAGTAAATCTTTATTTTTGGGTGCCTATTTGACTGAGAACAATCAACAACAAAATCCTTGCAATAATGCTTTCAGACGGCTTTAGTCTTCAGATAGTCTGGGAGTAGTGCTATGGCTGGACCTTGCAGGAAAACTGCTTTGTGAGCACAGCAATCCCTAAGACACTGCCCTAAGGTAACCAGCTGTGCCCGTCCATCTCTCAGGAAGTCCAAGTTCAGATGTCAGAGCCAGTTGCCACAACCAGCTTCTAAAGCCATGCACTCACTGTCTGTCTAAACCTTTCCCCCTCCTCCCCCACGAAATCTCAGCTAGATTTCTAGACCTCAGTGCACCCCAGGCCTCTCCCTACTATCTCAAATATATACAATTTCTATGTATTTATTTGTATAAAAATATATATATATATTTTTATACACACAAACAAAAATCTTACCTCCCTTCAGTGGCTTCAATTTGCTTGCCTGTACACTAACCAATCCCTCTTTCTCTTTCCCAGCATCCTCTGTATTCTGTTTGAGAATCTATATGGTTCCAGGGAAGGTAACTCTCCTCCTGCCAGCTCCTGGGAAACAGTCATCAATTGTTGTCTGTGTACTCTAAAAATGAAGTATACAATCTATGTGGCAGAGGAGAAAGACCCAAAGGGTCTGAGTCCTGATAGTATCACTAAACTTGTGGATCAAGCCTTAATTTATGCTACTCTTCTCTGTGGTCTTTCCAGATATATTAGCTGATACATTTATCATTTCAGCCCCTGTGAGTTGGAATTCCTGTTGTTTTTAACCAAAACATACTAACTGATGCATGAGAAGACATTCCTTCATAGTTACTATCCATGGACTCCATCCCCTTATTTCTTCCTCTTGACCTACTAAAGTCAGCCCTCATCTAAGGAGCACAGACATGAACCGGCCACCCCCTGTGTCCTTTGTCCTTTCTACCAGGGCATTTATCCCACTCTGAAACTCTGAAATCCAAAATGATTTGAAAAGATGAGAACTTTGATTTTTTAAAATTTACTTTTGTACTTTGGCAACAAAACTTCATTTAAAAGTGATTGGGGATATCTGTGTCCACTTTTTCCACTTAAAATGAAGATTTATGTGTAGAAATCATTTCCTTGCAAGAATGTGAAGGTGTTTCACTAGCAAGCATCATTCCAGACCCTGCTGGGGATATAAGGTAGCACAGGTCCACAACCCCAAGTCCATAACCTTTAGGATGAGATGTAGTTGGAACTCAGTATTTTTATGGTTTTAGTAAAGTTTTACACTTTGTATAATGTGTATTATCATGGTGGGAATATTATGTAGTAATAATTCTCTAGTGAGAAACCACCTCCAAATCAGGAGGAAGAACATTCACAGATTCTCTGCCTGCCACTGGGGATCTGTGAACCATAACATTGGATCTGGTGCCTGGAAAACAAGGAAAGTCCTTCATTATTATGGTATTTGTCTTGGTTACTCTTTACTCGTTGCTGAGACAAAATACCTGATGCCCAAAATTAGGGAAAGAAAAGTTTATTCTTACAGTTTCTCGGGAGTTTCAGTCCATACTTAAGTTGGCTCCAAGATAGCGTGGCATGGCGGGCCTGCTGTTCATGGCGGCTGCAAGTTGCAAGCCGCAAGCTGCGCCAGCAAGAGAGAGAGAGAGAGAGAGAGAGAGAGAGAGAGAGAGAGAGAGAGAGGTGGAAGAGCAAGCAAAGAGGAAGACCCGCCTTCCCTTACATTGTATGTTGGCTCCACCCCTGGGCGGGTACAGCAAACCAAACACAAGCAAGCGCCAGACTTAGCCCCATCAAAAGTATGTGAGGACTTGGGGGGACATAGCATACCCCATACAGTATTGATGTATGAAATCTCTGAAAAGGCAATTTGTGTTTGTGTGATACTGTAATGATGGATACGTGGTATTCATTTCTCTAAATCCATAGAACTACAACATAAAGAGTGGACTCTAATGTAAACTATAGTAGTAATAATATATTGATATTGGTTCACCAATTGTCATAAATGTATCACACTAAAGGAAAATGTTAGCCATAGCAGAACTGGAGATGGAAAATGGAAGAGCCTGCCTTAGTAACTTTTCTCTCATTGCTGAGACAAAATATCCAATACCCAAAGTTAAAGGGAGAAAGCTTTATTTAGTTCACAGTCTGTAATTGTTTCAGTCTATAACTGGCTGGCTCCAAGGCAGGGTGGCTTGGGAGAGACGCATCACAGAGTAGAACCAGTTCTTGGCAAGCAGAAGACAGCAAAAGCAAACAAGCAAGGCACCTTAACAGTGTCTTTAAGCCTCTTTTATCTCATCAAGGATACTTAAAGTGAGTCATACTGACACCCTTAATCCTAGTGCCCCTGATTTTAGCACTGCACCATGAATCATTACACACTCTAGATCCAACCACCTCTGAAAAAGCTCCACCTAAAACTGCATGAGACTTTGAGGTGCCATCTGGACACAAACTGGAAGAGGGCCTTAAAAGGGGTTCAGAAATTTCTGCGTCATTATTCTATAAATAAAAAACTGCCCTACAAATCTATATATCTTTACAATCTTTTTTTTTTTTTTTTTTTTGGGATTGAACTCACAACCTCACACCTGCTAGGCAGGCGCTTACACTGCTGAGCTAAATCCCCAGCATATCTTTACAATTTTAAAAGAAATGTACATTTTGGAGATGTATATCTATTTTAACAAATTATTTAGTAAATTTCCGGGTCCACCATAATAGGGTACTTTTTGGTGGAATGGAGTAAAGATCTGTCAATATTCATCTAAATTCCTGGGGTTCCCCCACTCCGAGCTTAAGTACTAATGAACATTTTTCTTAATTTCCTGGAGATCTGGGTTATTCAAGTCACAGGATTCATACTTGAGATAGTGTACGGGAAAAAACAGAAGATGCGTGGAGTGTGGAGTCTTCTAGTGAGACAGGGTAGAGTTTTCCAAGGAAAAGAAATGGAAATTTTACATGGAGAAAACTAAAAGTGAAGGATCTTGGGAAGAAAAGGTCTGGATCTCAATAAATGAAAAACCTCCACTGGGAGGTCATATTCTGAGGTGCTTCCTTGAGGGTCTATACTCAGCACAGTGGTTGGGGATTTGGGTTCTGAAGCTTCATTCATTGAGGTTATACATCAGAAGTACCAGTTAGTGGAAGTGTGACACCGTATTAGTTACTAAATCTCTCTGGGTCTTGGTTTCTTCTTCTATAAGATGGAGATTATAATAACATCTGACCCACACAGTCATTGTACAGGTTAAAATTATGCAAGCAAAGTTCTCAGTACCACATGTAATAAGTACTTAAAGAAGGTTAGCTGTTACTAGTTTCTTACTTGCTAACATTATCCTTTGTAGATTCTTCAGTAAAGAACTTTGCATAGATCATGGTCCATGTGTTGATTTTTTAACAGACTGAAGGGAGAAGGGAGCCAAGAGTTGAGTGAAGGAGGAGCTATTTCTATTCCATCTCTCCCAGAGCTACACTGGAAATGGGACATTGTACTGTTAAGGGGTTTATAGATCCAAGTTTTAGATGAGTACTTCTGGTCACGATAAAGTGGGCAGAAAGACTCACGATGCCATAGGAACATTCTGAAAAAGAAAGATCCAAAAAGAGACAATAAAATAAATCATATAGTTTAGACAATGCTGCTTTACTAAAAGGGTAGCTGCAAAACCAAATGAAAGTCTAACACATCTTCTACAAAAATCACTTCAAAATGTTCTTGTTAAATTTAGGCAGATTGTGTTAGTCAAAAGTTTGGATCAAGTAATCTCAAAATAGCATCTAGCCTGTCTATATTCCCCATTGGGGACACCTTACACTTTCAGACTGTTCTGGATTCATCTCGTGTCTTCAGCTCTGCCTTCACACTGACTCAGGAATCTCACCTGACTATACTCCCCAACATGACTCTTCCATCCCAGTCTATACCATACTTACACATTCACATCCTAACATACTGCATTTCTTGCCTTCCTCTTTCCTTCCAGACCTTCAGGGGTTCTGTTGCTTACTGAACTAAGGCCCAGAGTTCTAGATACTTTAGGTCTTAATGAATTCCATAGGCTCCTACTTTTCCCATGCAGGCTTTTATATCAGCCTCTTCCATAGAGCTCTCTATTAAACAGAAATACCTGAATGGATATGTATAAAAGGAGCTACAACTCCTTTTTCCCAGCACATGTCCATCATCTACCTTTGAAAGATCTGGAATGTGTCCTTTTAAATTACTTATGCCATTAAAACAAGTCACTCACTTATCATGCATTAATCTGTCCTTAGCTCCTCTCAAATGTTCTACCTTTAAAAAAAACTTTTTAAAATTTTTGTTCCAAACTATTTCATGATCATTCTATTTACCTAATTAGAGCTGTCTAAGCTTTTAAATCTCATTTTCTAAAGCACATTCTTGATGAATTACATTCCCTTTGAATATGTGATCTTTGTAAAAAGCTCTAAATCTAGGTTCGACACATTTAAGAGTGTGTTATAAGACTAATGAGTGGGAAGAATTAATTGTCCCGCTGTTTTTAATAGAAGATCAGAGAGAGGAAAGATCATTTTCTTGACATATAAAAGGACCTATCAATCATGAACAACTTGGCTAAGAGGAAAGAATTAACTTGGATTTGAAATATGTCATTTTTCTTTCATTTCTTGAACACAGAAAGGAACTTGTTTCCTGAGATCAAAATTCAGAATGCCATTTTTCTTGAGGTTGCTGTAGTTTATCTTCCACCTTTGTCACCAACATATTTGGCTTGTTCATTTTTTTCTGTCAAAGCATATGCTCACAAATGAATACGAAACATCAGATTCCACTATTATCTAATCTAAACATAAGTCGAAGATTTCAAAGGGAAATGAAGTGAGTCCATGTCTCCCTAGTGCTTGATCTTATTTATTTTGACTGCCAAAGATAAGCTAGAGGAAAATTGCCATGAAATTTCTTTTAAAGGTTAACTTATTTTTGAATGACTTGCTACAAAAGAAGACATGAAGATTATTCAAACACAACAGTCTTAAGAGGAAAAAAAGTTTTATAAAACAGCTTGGTCCTTCAGCAGTTATACACACAAATTTTCTGAATAGCCCCAACTAACAAATAATTTTGACATTTAAGGAATAGTTGCCAATCGTATAAATTGACATAATTAGACGTAAAAATATATTCTGAAAGTCCCTACATGGGGTTGTTAGTTTTATGTGCATACATGGTGAAATCATAGTGCTCAACTATTATGAGTGTGTACACCCTATTTTGCTAATTATGACAACATATTATTTCATAAAATAATAATTGAAATACATATGTATATATAGGTTCTGTATCTCTGAAGCATCCTAACACACCATATGTGCATTATTATGGCTGAGTTCTATGAGTGAGGATAGAGCAATAGGATATAATATTGCTATAAATGGTAGCTTTGGGGGTGGGAGGAGCAGAAGGGCTACATTTAAATTACCACATCACACTGGGAGGCAAAGCTGGATGTCACCTCTGAGCCAGCACTAGATGGTCAATGAATCACAGCTTCTGAAATTTAGGACTTCATTTGTGAGGCAGAGAGAAGATGATGGGATTTTAAGATGTAGATTTAGGGACTATTAGTGAATTATTAGTAACTGAAAGCATTTCGAGGTCTTTTCATCTCTGAGCATTTGTTTCTGCTCCAATTTTATAGCCCTGCTCTGTCTCAATTTTTAGCTTTTAGAAACTCTATGGCTTCTAGTGTCTGTCCCGGCTTTGACTTATTCTTCCGTCTCAGCACTCACACTTCCTCCTCAACTTGCTTTGCAATCCCCTTCCTACCTTTCTTCTTGGTTCTCCCTATCCTAGGTTACTGCCTGTCCTCAGGGCGTGCAGTGTAAATGTCTGGGTGTCTTCAGATGTTCTGGTGCTTAGAATATTCCATGCTCCATCTTATCTCTTTTATGACATCCTGTGCTTGCTGAGAGCAGCACTCATTCTGGGGTTGTAGTTTTCCTGAGAACAATTGTAACTGCTGAAAATCAGGGCGAGTGCTGGGAAAGTCATGTTTGAGTCGAGCTTGACCGGTCTCACTAAGCCAAAGGCAGGAGAAACGTGAGTGCTGCCGCGGCTCTGCAGCTCAGTTCCTCCTGCTGCCAGTCTCACTCTGTCCTCATCTAGTCCTAAAGATTAGTTTCATGGAATGGATACAAGTGTCAAGAGAAATCTTTCTTTTCCCCCAAATTAGTGTGAAATATAACTCTATGCTAACTCACTTAGTATCTATTCTCAGTGTCATGGTCCCATATCATTCTCAATTAAGGAGGTTGGAAGTCAGATGCTACTATTTTCCAGCTCCCTTGGTATTTGTGGCAACCAAGTGACATAGCCCTGACTATGAAATGTTTTTGCAAGTCTTCTGATGCTGGCGAGGGCAGGAAAGATCCAGGGAAGCTTTCGAAGTTTTACTACTCAACCTCTTGGTGTCTTACCTTAAAATTAGATGTGATTCCTGAAGCCAAACACACACTTGGAACCATTAAACAGCAAAGTGAAGGACCACATGTCCAGGAGAGTAGAGTGGGATCAGAGAGACAGGCTTGAAACTAGTGAAATTTCTCATGAGTATTATGACACTGTGGCTATTTTTCTAGTTCTCATCTTCTATGATTCATAATGAAACATTTACAGATAAAATGCAATGTCCAAAACTTGCTTCAAATAGCCCAACAGGGGCTGTTGGGCAAGTAAATGAAACAACATCAATAATTATTGAAGTTGGATATAGATAGATAAGGGTGAACTAAACTGTTCTTTCTACTTTCATGTATATTTCAAATTCTCCATAATAAAAAGACTAAAAGACCTGACAGATACCACTTCAGTGATCAAGCTTAACATTACTAGTTAGCTGTCATGTGGTCAACATCACTAGTGATAAGTAATGTTATGATGCAATGAGAAGGGTATGACACCCATCTCTGTGGCATTGTGCCCTAAAATACACAGGCCAGATTAATTGTTAAAAATCATCAAATGAATCCAAATTGAATACCACTCTACGGAACATTTGACTAATACTCTTCAGGTCCATGAAAAACAAGCAAAGTCCATGAAATTGCCAACCAAGTTACCTAAGAAGACGGAAGAACAAAAGGTAACAAGAGGCCATTTGTGGACTGCAGAGAAAGAGAACAAGAAGTTACCAAGAAACAAGCTCTCCCTACAAATCAGCATCAAGCACGGGCTGCCAGGGGGACAGCTAGACCCCAGGCCCTTCCAGAGCATGGACTGGGAAAGAAGAAGATCCGACCCTCACCAACGTAAGCAACCAGCTGATCTGGAGAAACACAGGCTGCAATAATGGGTATCGAGCTGAAACACAATTTGATGCTTGTGGTGTTTGGTGCTTCACTGACTTTGCAGGCCTAGGGCAGTGGTCTGATCATCTATTCAGAAGATACCGGTATGCAGTGTGGCATCTAAGGGGGATCTCCTTCTGAAGGTGGTAGCCATTGTTGATTCCCTATTGTCTTCTTTTGAAGTCCTGTATCATTCTCATTGTCTTGTTGGATTGGATTTTATTCTGTTTGTTTTGTTTGATTTTGATATATCCAATGGCATGGGCAGCTATTTCAAAGATAGAAAGATATATTATGGAAGTCATTTTGGATTTATTATTGTCTTATTTTGAAGTCCTTTATTGCAGTCATTGTTTTGTTTTGGTTTTTTTTTTTTGTTTCATTCTGTTCTCTCTTTCTTTTCTTTTTTTTTTTTTTTTTTTTTTTTTTTTTTTTTTTTTTTTTTTTTTTTTTTTTTTTTTTTTTTTTTTTTTTTTTTTTTTTTTTTTTTTTTTTTTTTTTTTTTTTTTTTTTTTTTTTTTTTTTTTTTTTTTTTTTTTTTTTTTTTTTTTTTTTTTTTTTTTTTTTTTTTGATTTTTACTGTGTCTGAGGGTATCTGTAGCTATTTTGAAGACAACAGCAGGCATCATGGTAACTATTCTTGATTTCCTATTATTTTGAAGTCCTGTGTCACTTACACTGTCTTGTTTTGATTGGTTTTATTCTGTTTTATTTTGCTTGGTTTTATTCTCTTTAAAATAAAAAATAAAAGGTAATGAGAGCTGAGTGTGGTGGTGCACACCTGTAATCTCAGCACTGGGAGGCCATGAGTTTGAGGCTGGTCTGTGTTACTTAGTGAGGTCAAGGTCAGCCTAAAGTACATAGTGAAACCCTGTCGCAAAAAAAGGGCAATGAGAATTTTAGACAGGATTCTGGAAATGAATGAACATACTTGGGGAAAAACTGATGAAATTTGAATTAAAAATGTAGCTTAATTCATAATAATATATAGTATTAATTTCTTTCTTTTGGTAAATATAGCAAAAAGGGAAAATGGGGTGAAGTGGTTGCAAACATTCTTTGTACTATCTCTACAACTTTCCTGTGAGCCAAGTTATTCCAAAATAAAAAAGTTTCCCTTGAAGAAAATCTGAAAGTTCAGATTTCCAATGGCATTGCTGAGCTACTGAACCAACAGCAGCAGTGGCCAACTTCCAGAGTTCTTATTATGTGAGAAAAATAAAACAGCATTCTTCAAAGCAA
This sequence comes from Dasyprocta punctata, assembly GCA_004363535.1. Lineage (NCBI taxonomy): Eukaryota > Metazoa > Chordata > Mammalia > Rodentia > Dasyproctidae > Dasyprocta > Dasyprocta punctata. The sequence goes on along the minus strand of RJWM01021356.1, from coordinate 5,943 downwards.
AAGTCACTGAACTAGTCTGTTACTTGCAGTCAAATAAATATGAACTGATAAGGGGTGTGTGTGTGTGTGTGTGTGGTGTGTGTGTTTGTGTGTGTGTGTGTGTGTGTGTGTGTGTAATTAGCTCTTAAAAATCACAGCTGAGTTCAATCCCTGGTACCAAAAAAAAAAAAAAGCCGCAGTTGAGAGGAATGGCACTAAGTACCTTGCAGCAGCTGGAGCTTAGTGCAGGTCAGAGCTGTCATTCAGCAGCACTTGCCTACCCAGCCACCACCCCACTGCCATTCCCAGTTCACCTAAGCAAAAGGCGGGAAGTGAGGAAGAAGAAATTGTCTCTTTGGGAACCTCCTCAAAGCAAACAATTAGTAAAACCACTTCGTAAGTAGCCATGATATAAGACCAAGACACAAAGGCAAAAGCTCTCTTTTCAATTTCAATTCTTTATCTTCAACTCTTTTCAACTTCAATCCTTTAACTGTCACAAATTAGTAAATATAATGGAAAACAAACATAGCAACAAAACTATAAAATAACTACAAATAGAGTAATAAAAATATATGAGGCAATTGTAAATAAAATGATAAGCTTTATAAGACATGAAAGACGACTTGAATAAATGGAAAAAATCATTATGTTCCTGGTTATAGAGATACTATATTGCAAAGTTGTCAGTTCTTCCTAAACTAATCTATAAGTTAAATATATTGGCAATCAAAGTGAAAACAAAAAATCTAAATCTCATAAGCTATACAAAAGTTAGCTCAAAATTGATTGCATATTTCAATATGAAACCACATACAACACATTTACGAGACAACAAAAGAGAAAATCTTCATGATCAAAGAGTTCCTGTATATGACAACAAGAGTACAATCCACCAAAGAGAAAACTGATAAATCAGACTTCACCAAAATTTAAATCTTTGTTCTAGAAAAGAACTGTTAAGAGAACTGTAAGACAAGCAAGGACTGGGAGAAGGATTTGCAAATCATGCATTCAAGAAACAGTACCAGATACTGAATACTTGGAGTACAAAGCAAAATGAAAATGAGTGACCCCTTGTTGAAAAATCAGTAAGAATTTCAAAATATGACCTCAGAACTCTAAACAAAACATGAGATCCTTTTAAGTGTGGGGGCCTATGTGACCACACAGTTCATATACCCTTAAAAATGCTCCTACTTACTCTACATGGAAGACCCCAAAAATTCCACCAGAAGTCTCCTAGATTTAATAATCAGATTGAGATGCATATGTGGATACAAAATCAACACTTAAAAATCAATAGCATTCCTGTACACAAATAAAAAACACACAGAAAGAAATTGGGGAAACCACATCTTTCACAATAGCATTGAAAAACATGAAGTATGTAGGAATCAACCTAACAAAAGAAGTAAAACATCTCTACTTTGAAAACTACAGTACTCTGAAAAAGGAGATCAAAGAAGATATAAAAAAATGGAAAGACATCCCTTGCTCATGGGTAGGAAGAACCTACATAGTAAAAAGGCCATACTCTGAAAATTATTATAAAAATTTAGAGCAATCCCAATCAAAATATCATTAGCATACTTCATAGAACTAGAGAAAACATTCGTAAAATTCACTCGGAATCAGAACAGACCTAGAATAGTAAATTCTAGGCTTATTCTGGGCAACAAAGGCAAAGCAGGGGTCATCACTATCTCTGAGTTGAATTTATAAAACAAAACTATTGGGAGAAAAACAGTATGGTACTGGCAAAAAACAAAAAACACAAAACAAAAACAAAACAAACAAACAAACAAAAAACAGACCTGAGGATCAGTGGAGCAGATGAGAAGAGGCAGAATAAACTTCAAACACACTCGGCCATCTTATCTTTGACAAAGAGGCTAAACATTTTTACTGGAGGAAAGAAAGCCTCTTTAATAAATGGTGTCAGAAAAGCTGGTTTTCCACATACTGAAAACTAAAACTAGAACCATGTATATCATCATACGCTAAATGAAATAAAAATGGATCAAAGATCTAAATATTAAAACAGAAACACTAAATCTGCTGGAAGAGCAAATAGGTAGAATGCTTGAAGATGTGGGTTTAGGAAAAGACTTCACAAGCAAAACCTCCACTACATGGAAAATACTATGAAGAATCAACAACTGGGATCTCATCTTATTAAAAAGGTTTTGCACAGAAAAAGAAGTCATCAATACAGTGAAAATAAAACCTGCAGAGCGGGAAAAAATTTAGCCAACTCTCACTCAGACAAAGGACTTCTATCTAGAACATATAAAGAACTGAAAAAAATCAGACCCCACAAACTCAAAGACCCAATTCAAAAATAGGCATCTGAGATGAATACGCACATCTCAGATGAAGAAATATAAATAGCAAATAAATATATGAAAAAATGCTCAACATTATTGATTGTTTTGGCTATTTTTCTCTGATTGCTGGAACAAAATACCTGACACACAAAATGAAGGAAGGAAAGGTTTATTTAGCTCACAGTTTGCGGAAGTTTCAGTCCATAATCAGCTGGCTCCAAGACAGGGTGGCATGGCACTAGGGCAACACTTCAAGGCAGCTGCCAGAGAAAAAAAGGCAGAACAAGCCTCTTCTCCTCCCTTATACTGTACACCGGCCACCCCCTCAACCTCCTTCAGGGCAGGTGTAGCACTCCTCCTGTTGCACAGAATGAGGATATTTACAAAGTCAGGATTCTGGTTCCCTGCTGAGTCTCTCAGTTAAACTTCTAAACTTCTCAAGTTGACACAATGTATTATCCATAATATTGGTCATTTGACAAATGCAAATTAAAACAACACTGAGATTCCATCTCACCCCAGAAAGAAAGGATATCATCAAGAAATCAACAAATAACAAATACTGGTGGGGCTGTGGAGAGAAAGGATCCCTTCTGCACTGTTGGTGGGAGTGTACACTGGTGTAACCACTGTGTGAATCAGTGTGGAGATTCCTCAAAAAACTAGGCCTAGAGCTTCCATTTGACCCAGCTATTCCCCTTCTTGGTATCTTCCCAAAAGAATTAAAAGCATCATACCACATACCACAACGTGGATATATGTGCATCCACGTTAATAGCAGCAGTTTCTAATACCTAAATCTTGGAAACAACCCAAATGTCCATCAATGAATGGATACAATGGGCAAAAACACATAGTTTTTTATACAATAAAGTATCAGCCATAAAGAAGGATAAACTTGAGACACTTATAGATAAATTAATGGACCTTGAGGCCATACCATTAAGTTGGACACATATGAGTAAATATCATACAGTCTTTCTGCTGTGAAAAACTGAAAGTGTAAATAAGAACAAAAATGTACAATAGATACTGTGAAATAGGAGGTAATTTTTTAAGAGAAAGGGTAAGGGCCAGGAATGGAAGGGAAAAGAAAAAAATGAGAAAAAAAGGGAAAAATGGAAACAAAGTTTGGTAAATAAGGAGGGGAAGTAGGGAGGGGAATAGGAAAAAAAGAGGAGTGGGAACTAAGATTTATCATGTATAGGTACAAATTCCCTTGTCTGTGTGGATGTTTTTAATGTCATTTGTGGTATCTCCTGCTTTTTCATTGACTCCAATTAATCTTAAGGTATTCTTCTTTGTCTCATCTAGCAGCTGCTGGATTGATTTCTCATGTTCCCTTGCTAGTTATGAGAAATCTTTCTTTTTCTGGTCACTAACTGCAAGCCTGTTTTCAATATCTGAGATCCTGTCCTCACATTGGCCTAATCTGCTTCAGATACTTTCAGTGGAGTTTTTATTCTCCTGAATATCTGTTTGAATCTGCTTTATGGAATACATTTATTTCCTATGTTGTGCTTCCATAATTTGCTTAAGCTCATTTTTTTTTTTTGTCTGTGTCTGCTCTAACATCACTAAGCATGGTATGTATTTTGGTCATCTCTGTGGTTATTTGAGAGATTATTTCTGACTTCATTTTTTCCAGAGCCTCATTCAATTGCTTTGTTACCACTTTGGAGATACCCGCTAGGGGCCTTTTGGATTTTCCAGCCTCATTGCCCCCTGGGTTTGCCTTTGGTGAACGGGGTGTCTGAGGTTGTGTCCTGTTTAAGTATCTTCTCATTTCTTTTCTTTTCTAATTTAATTCCTAGAGTGATACCTGTTAGTTGCCTCCTGCAGTGCGTTGCTTTATTGGTTGTATTAAGGATATCCAGGTGATGATCACTTCTCTGAGATATCTTCCAGGTGTTAACTGGTTCCTGGGCTCCAAGTCTATTGGAAGATCCCACCTCCTCAGTTTGTTAGAGATGAGAAGCTATTGCTCACCTAGCTCATTCCCTGGTTTTTTAGCACCATGCCTCAGCTTTCTCCGTGACCCCCAGTCAATCTCAGTCCTGGACCATCAGGGCCAACAGCTATCCAGAACAATCGTGTTAATTCTGGCTGCCATGGCACCCACAGCACCAAACACAGCCAACAAAACAGTATATTGAGCCAACCTCTAATTTGCCATCCTCGACCATACAAACTGAATTTGTAACTGTAAAACAAAATGCAAAACAATCATATACAATACATAAGTCCACAGTATGTCAATTCTGTCCTCAAGGGTCAGGGCCCAAAATGGATTTAAGAGAAGGCAGAGAAATGGGAAAAGAGAAAGAGATTGTAAGCAGGTTGGAGGACAAAGATGGGTCCCTCCAACTTACGGAAACTGCTGAGAAGACCGAGGGAAAAGAGACAAAAAGTAGAACAGAACAAAACCACATGCAGAAGGAGGGCAGAAACCACACTCACACTCAAAATAAATAAATAAACTAACTAACTAAACAAAACAAACAAACAATAGGAAAAATAAAAGAGAGTCCACTTCCAGGATTCTCTCCGGATTCACTAGTAGACAGCCTGTGGAGCCAGAGTCCCAAATCGTGACACTGTATCCCCGCAAGCTAGCAGTTGCTTTATGACGGAGTAGTAGACAACCTGAGCAGGCCTGCTCTGAGAACAGACTCCCTGGGCTCGCCACAGTCCAGGCCATTTTCAGGGTCTGTGCCCAGCTAGGAGCTGCTGGGGGAAGCTGGCAACAGATTAGCTCCAGGCTTATCCAGCCAGACTCCAAAATGGCTCCCAGGAAATTGCTCTCTCCCACGGAGGACCAAGCCCTCTGCACTCACCGCCAGCCAGCACAGTCCTCTGCACCTGCCGTGCTCTTCCACCAACAAATGGCTCTACAGATACCCTGGGGTCACCAGCTGCCACTGACGCCATGACTGTGTGCCCCCAAGCTCCAACAGCTCCCCTCGTGCAGTGAGTCCGGCTCCGGGCAAAGGCACCGCCAGCTGTTGCCTTCTTCTTTGTTGAAGTTTTTCTTTTCACTCTCTCTGCGGGCTTCAGTTCACACTTCAAGACTCTCCTGGGTCTAAGGAACCCACTTCTCTTCTTTTCGTCTTTCCTCAAGATGGTGTGTTCCCGTGTCTAGACGGTGTCTCTCAGAGAGGCTGTTTTCTCCGGTGCCTACTACTCCTGGGCCCAATCCTTCCTGGATACCAAACTGTATTCAACAAATAACTGAGAACTAACAGACATTTATCTTTTTAAAGTAAAGTTTAATTGTTCATTACTCTCTATATAAAAAATGAATTTTATACATAAAAATTCTGCTGCATTAAAAAACTAATCTCATTGTATAAAACAAATTATGAGATTATCTTTCAGAAATGTGTGCCTTTACGTGTGTGTGTGCATGTGTGGTGTGTGAGTGAACACAAAAATATTTGCTGTAAAACTTTAATAGGGGAGAGAGGAAGGGAGGAGAGAGAGTGAGAGAGAAAAAATAAACAGAAAGAAAGGAATGTTCACCAAAAGTTAAGTAATATACATTCATGTTATAGAGTAGGTATATCAATATATGATATGAAAAGATTTTTTAAAATGTGAAACAAATATACAGCTTGATTATTAAAGATTTTTT
>RJWM01021355.1:0-35503 GCA_004363535.1 Dasyprocta punctata | reverse complement strand
ACTATAAATATAGGAATGCACGAATTACTGTAAAATAATGTATTTTTATACTTTTGGGAAGTTACTTAAAAAGGGAATAACTGGGTCAAGTGAATTTCCATTTTTTTAAAAGAATCTCCATACTGATTTCCACAGTGGTTGTACTAGTTTACATTCCCACCAACAATGTAGGAGACCCCCCTCTGCCCCCGCAGCCTCATCAGCATGTTTTGTTTGATTTTTGATGGCAGCCAGTCTTTCCAGAGTGAGGTGGAATCTCAGTGTTGTTTTAACTTCAAAGATCAAAGATGTTGACCATTTATTCTTGTATGTATTTGCCATTTGAACTTCATCCTCTGAGCAGTATGTATGCATTTCAGTTGCCCATTTTTTAATTGGGACGTTTATTGTGGGCATTCTAATTCTTTTGGTTATTTTATATGGTTCAAATATTAATTTTTTGTCTGAGGGGCGGCTGGCAAATATTTCGCCCAGTCTGCATGTTGCCACTTCACTTTGTTGGTTGTTTCTTTTGCTGTGTAGAAGCTTTTTAATCTGGTATAATTCCATTTGTTTATTCCCAGTGTTACTTATTGTATAATTTCTGTTAAAAAAAAAAGTTCTAGTCTATGTCTATGTCTTTTAGAATTTTACTTATTTTATCTGCCAGCAGAATAAGTATTTGTGTTAATATTTAGGCCTTTGATCTATTTTGATTTTAGTTTAGCATATGGTGAAAGATATGGGTTTACATTCAATCTTCTGCATGTGTATAGTTAATTTCATCAACATCATATATGAAAGAAACTGTCTTTCCTCCAGCATACATTTTTGATTCCTTTGTCAAAGATCAGATGGCTGAATGTGCCTGGAGTTGTTTCTGCATCCTATTCTGTTCCATTGATCCACATGTCTGTTTTTGTGCCAGTACCATGCTGCTTTTAATCAGTGTAACTTTGTAATATTACTTGAAATCCTGGATTGTGATGTCTCCTGCTTTGATCTTTCTGTCCAGGGTTGCTTTTGCTATTCTAGGTCTCTTCTGGTTTCACATGAATTTTAGAATTGTTTTCTCTATTTCTGTGAGGAATACTATTGGTATGTTGATTGGGATTGCATAAAATCTATATATTAGTTTTGCTAATATGGCCATTTTGACAATACTGCTTTTGCCTGTCTGGGACAGAAGATGTCTTTATATTTTCTGATGTCATCTTTGATCTCTTTCAGAGTACAATAGTTTTTGCTGCAGAAGCTTTTCACTTCCTTGGTTAGGTTTTAATTAAAGAAATCCCATTTAATTTTTCTTAAAGCTGTTATGAATGATATTGTTTTCCTAATTTAATTTCTTTCTTAGTGAGTTCACTGTTGGTATACAGGGATGCTATTGATTTTTGTGTGTTGACGTTGTATCCTGCTGTGGTAGTGAATTTTGCTTTAGGAGTCTTTTGGTGAAATTTTTGGGATCCTGTGTGTAAAGGATCGTATCATCTACAAATAAGGGTAATTTGTATGTTGCCTCTTCTGTATATATTTCTTTTATTTCTTCCTTTTGCATGATTGCTCTAGCTAATGTTTTGAGTACTCTATTGAACAGTAGTGGTGATAGCAGACATCCTTAAATTGTTCCAGATTTCAGAGGAAAAGCTGAAAGCCTTTCTCTATGTAATATGTTATTGGCAGTAGGTTTGTCATAAATAGCTTTTATGACATTGAGATAAGGTCCTTCCATGCCTATTTTACTTCAGGGTTTTTGTAACAAATGGATTGTTGGATCTTGTCAATGACTTTTTCTGCATTTATTGAGATGATCATATGCTATTTGTTCTTGTTTCTGTCACATGGTGGTTTACATTTATTGATTTGTGTATATTGAACCATCTTGAATCCCTGGGATAGTCTACTCAGTCATAATGTATGACTTTTTTGATTCTTTATTGCATTCTGTTTACTACTATTTTGCTGAGAATTTTTGTATCTCTCTCTATTTTATTAAACAGATTGGTCTTTTCTTTTTTAGTTGGGTCTTTTTCTGGTTTTTGAAATCAGAGTAAGGCTGGTTTCTGGGGATGGTTTTGGGAGTACTCTTTCCCTTTGGATTTCACTGAAGAGTTTGAGCAGTATTGGTATAAGATCTTCCCTGAAATTCTTATGCAATTCAGTGGTGAATACAATGAGTACATTGAGTCCTTGGCTTTTCTTCGCTGGTAGGTTTTTTTTTTTAATTACTGCTTCAATTTCATTGTCTTTTATTGGAATATCCAGGGTTTTTATATTCTTGGTTCAGTTTTAGTAATTCATATGTATCTAAGAGTCTATTTCTTCTGGGTTTTCCAATTAACTGAAATACAGCTTTTCAAAGTAGTTGCTAATAATCTTGTGGATTTTGGTGGTGTCCATTGTGATGTTGTTTTTTGTTTCTAATTGCATTGATTTGGGTCTTCTTTTCCCTTTCTTTGGTAAGATTGACTAAGGGTTTATCTATTTTGTTTATTCTTTTGAAGAACCAGCTTTTCAACTTGTTCATTCTTTGTACTTTTTTAGTGTCAATTTCATTAATTTCTGTTCTGATCTTTATTGCATGGTTCTTGTGGTCCCAATCTTTGAGGAGCATCATTATGTTATTTATTTGGGTTTGCTCTGTTTCCCTGATGTGGGCATTCATAAGTATAAAATTCCCTCTTATGACTTGTCTTAATTGTTTTTCTTTCATTGCTGAGACAAAATACCTGATGCCCAAAATTAGGAAAGGAAAGGTTTATTTCTTACAGTTCTTGGGAGTTTCAGTCCATACTCAGTTGACTCCAAGGTAGTGTGGCATGGCAGGGTCACTATTCATGGCTGCTGCAAGCAGCAAGGAGAAAATCCAGCAAGAGAGAGAGAAGACATGCCTTCTTCCCGCCCTTACACTGTATGTCAGCTCCACCCCTGGGTGGATGCAGCACTCATACTGCCAATCCCAGTGCTAGACAACAAGCCAATCACCAATGCCAGACTCAGCTCCATCCATGATTACAGGAGGCTTAAGTGGGGGCCATCCAACCACACTGTAACAGGGCTGCTTTCATTGTGGCCCGTAAGTTCTGCTGTGTGATTCTTGCGTTATTGTTTGATCATAGAAACTATTTACTTTCTTTCTTGATTTCTTCTGTAACTCATTAATTATTCAAGAGTACAATGTTTAATTTCCATGTTTTTGCATAATTTCTGTGGTTTCTTTTGCCACTGATTTCTAGTTTCATTAGACTATGATCTGATAATATGAATGTGAAAATTTCAATTCTTTTGTATTTACTTATGCATGTTTTATTGGCTAATATATTGTCTATTTTGGAGAAAATTCCATTTGCTGCTGAGAAGAATATGTATTCTGTTCTTGTTGGATGGGACACTCCATAGATATCTATTAAATACATTTATTAAAATATGTGGTTCAACTCTGATTATTTTTTGTTAATTTTTTGTCCAGATGATCTGTCATTGTGTGATAGATTTCCCCACTGTAATTGTGTTGATGTGTTTCTGATCTTTTATGTTAGGAGTATTTGTTTTACGAAGTTGTTAATTGGTGCATATATGATTTAAGATTGATGCATATATATGTTCAGAATTATTGTCTTCTCTTGTTGAACTGTTTCCTTAACCAAAATGTAGTGTCCATTTTGTCTAAAATTCAGGTGGCTACTCCTGCTTGTTTTTGAGCTCCTGTTGCATGAAATACTATTTTCCATCCTTCAATTTTTTTTAGTCTGTCAGTGATTTCTTTTTTGAGTAATGTGTTTCTTTCATACAGCATACTGTTGAGTTTTTTTGGATCCAGTCTGTCGATTTGTTTCTTTTGACTCTGAAATTGAGAACATTCACATTCAGATTTATTATTGAAAGTTATTCATTTATTCCTGTCATTTCTTTATTTTCTTGTTGCTGATTCCTTTGTCCTCCTTCTGCTTAGTTGCTCACCCTGCCTGGCATATTCATTCTATTAGATCAATGGTAGTGAGGCATGTACACTTCAGCAGTCATGCCAAGTCCTCTTTGCTGGTATGCGAGCCAGGTCGCTCCAGCAGTCAAGCATCAAATAGCAGTTGTCTTTTCTAAACTAAAACCTCAATATTCAGGTGTAATATCAGTGTTGCAACTTTGGGATAAATAAGTGAATTTGGGTTTTAGTTTGGGCACTCAGTCTTTAAAAGGTTTGCCATCACTGAGTTAGACTTTTTTTGCCATTGTTGGCTTCATTGTCTCTTTGAGGATACTCTTGAGAAATTTTAGGAGCACTGGTTTTGTGGTCCTGAGTTTCTTAAGGTATTCTTTGTGGAAATAACTTATTTTTCCTTCAGTTTTGAAAGATAGTTTTGCAGGATGTATTATTCATGGTTGAAAGTTGTTTTCTTTTAGGGCTTAAAACACTTCACTAAAAAAACCAATGCAGAAAAAAAAATAGAAAAAGAAATGAGTCAAAAAGTTCTTCTGTGTTTTTGATTGAGTAGTTTCTATCCAAGTTCTGCAATGTTGGGGTCTCTTGTACATGGGGATGGGATAGTGAATCAGTGCTGAGACCTATTTTGTTCCCACTCACGTTACTTTTGTGTGTGAATGTTGGATCCTGCCCTGACTTTCTTGCTGGGCATGGCTGGACAATGATTTGCATCTCAGGCCTATAGTTATTGCAGTAGCTCCAGTTTCCATGCTCCCATGTGTACACCAAGTCACGGCTTTCTCTACCTAATTTCACAGACCGTGGTTTGTGGGTTGTTCCTCTCCCAAAGCCCCTTTGTCCGTATACCTTAGGCTATGGCAACTGTCCTAGCTAAGCTTGCATACATTGGTAGATGGGAAAAGCAAGCAGACCACTGTGTTCTTTGTTGCACAGATGCAGCAGGATAGGGGTTCAAGCAGCCTGTGGGATTTAATGCCAGCATTTTTAAACCTAGCCCCCTCTGACGACCACACACCACTGGCCTGGCTTCTTATGGAGAGTGAAGCCTCTGTGTACTCAGCCTGAGTTTAAACTTGTTGGGGTGTTCTATGTCTAGCCTATACTCTCTCTGTGACTATCACTTGTGGCCATCTCCCACACAGTATCTGTCAGAAACTCTGAAGTTTAGCTCTTCTATGGTTTTTCTGAGGTTCAGTCTTAAACAATTAACCCCATCCCAAAGTGGCTCCTGATTAGACCCTCTCAAATATAGTGGGTATTACACTGGATTTCTTCTCCAACTTTAGCCTGCCATGCAAAAGTAATCACCTTTAGAATAAAATCTCACACTGCTTTTTTGTTTTGTTTTGGTTTGGTTTGGTTTTTTTTGCAGTTTACAATAGACATGGACTTTTCTTGTGGCTAGCACTGGCAGCCTGTTTCATCGTTTCTCTCTTGAGCTGCTGGCCCTTCCAGGGCTTACCTCATGTTAGCAGACACAGCTCCCCTTCCCTGGGAACACTGGCTAGTTTTTTCAGGTTGATTTGTTCTTTTCTCTGCATACTGTTCAAATTCTCTAGCCTCTCTGCAGTTTCTAGTTTTCTTGACAGATCACTCTCGTCTCCTGGAGATGTACTTTTTTCCTATCCACCATGTTATTGTTTTTCAGGTGTCTTCATTCCAAGTCTAAGGAGGCTGTTTCTTGTTACTGGAATCTACTCCAGTATTTTAAATCTTATCCTTCTCATGCCTTTTAAATCCTTGGTGATAATGGAAAATTTCTTTCAATGAACTGCACCTTGAAGAACATGGTTTTTGGGTGCCAGACATGGTGGCGAGCAAGATAATTGCCTTGTGCACAGGGCCAGAGGGAAGTGAACATCGATAGAGTAGAATATCAGGTCTCGCTGTTCCCTCTGTCCATCTTGCAGCTCTCAGAGACTCCGGGATGCTTATAGCCAGGCACATATGGCCTCCACCTTGGCAGGGCAGAAGACTGGACATTTCCTTTGTGGATGTTGGCTAGAAAGAAGATCTGTAGATACTGACATCTGCTTATCTCCCCAGTGAAAAGTTCAGACGCTGACATATAGTAGTGGAACATGTTTGTTGAAAATTTTCCTAAATATACAGAAGTTTCACATAGCTTTTTAGTGCCTCAGTCTTAAATATTTCATTCATTGAAGAATCCACACATAACCAAGGAATGCCCCAAACATGAATGTTAGCAACCAAAGTGAATAAAAATAAATCTGACAATAAAGAAACAATGCAAAAAGCAAAAGAAAATTTAAAAGTAAAGCAAAACATACAAAAGCAACAAAAATAACTACAATCCATATGCTCACAAAAGCAGATGTTATACCTGTGAAATAATAGGATAGGCAAATAGAAAGCAACAACAATAAAAACCAACCAACCACACATACACACACATACTCATAACACATAAGAGAACCAGGCAGAACTCTTGGGACATAAAAATATGGCAGTATGAATCTTTAAAGATCAAGTTCAGTGTTGGAAGCTATAGTAGAAGAAGTCTAAAAAGAATGAAATGGCAGAATGATGGAAATCTTGGAAGAGGGAGGCCAATTTAAGAAACTTGACTTCTACGCAATATTGCAACCACTGTCAAGTTTCTATCGTCCTGTTTTGTAAATCTGCAATGTTACTGTTGTGCATTTACGCTAGCAGTTTGTTTGTCTCTTTTGGTTTTTGTCTTTGTTATATGTGTCTTTTATTTTCTCTTAAAAAAAAAAGAACCTTGACTTCAAATATAGGAGCTTTTGAACAGAAGAAAGAAAGGGAGGATATTCAAGGAATAACTTATAACATTTCTCAAAACTGAAAAGCATAAGTCATCATTACCACAAAGGATCACTAGTCACATATAATTAGTGTTCACTGTTGTTTGAAGGAATAAAGTTTCTGAACATTTCCTTGAGGTGAAAAACCAGGAGACACATATGAGATGAGGAACTGTGCTGGATCTGGGCTCCTCTACAGCAGCAGGGTGTCAATGTCTTCAGAATTCTGAGGGTGAAGACTTTCCAACTCAAAACTATCTGGTAGTAACATCAATCTCTCCTTTCAGGATCTTCATTCCATCATCTGTGAGTATACATAAATCAAAAAGAACTTTGCAAATAAGACCAAGTGAAGGACCTTGAGAAGAAGAGATCAGACTGGATTACCTACTGGTAGCTGGGCCCAATACAACACAGGGGACACTTTCTATAGAGACATGACAGGTAGGGTCAGAGCCAGATGTGAAGAAGGAGAAGAGGGTAAAAGGAAACCACAAACCTAGGTGGAAATATGTGATTTCTGAAAGCTGGAAGGGATGAGGAAATGGATTTTTCCCTGGATCCTTCAGAAGCAGAGGAGACTTACAGACTTATTTTAGACTTCTGGTCTCTGACACTGTAAGATAAATTTTATATTTTAAGCATCTAGGTCTGTGGCAATTTGTTACAGCAGCAAAAGAAAGGAATGGGCTGCTCAAACATTAATAAAATGTGCAAAGTACAAACACTTCAACAATATCTCAAAAACATCTTCCTTATCAGGAGTGAGCTAGCAAAGGGGGTCTACTAAAGGAGGCCCAGCAGGAGGAGGAATATGAGGGCTAGGAAAAAATCAACCCAAAGAAGAGAGATGAGAGGAATTCCCATGAAGAGAGGGAAGGGCAGACCAGGTAGCTGGCTGCAGACTGTGAGAAAGTAACTGCACTGGACTGGGGCAAGGCTAGACAAGGTCACAAGAGGGCTAGCGGCTGACTGCTCAGGTTGACTGTCTGGGCTCCCATTCCGGTTTCACCAGTTACTCACCTGGCAGCCAAATGATTCAATTCAATTTTCTTTTTGTGCAAAGTAGAAATAATAGTTCTATCGTGTAGGGGTATGGTGAGGATGGAATTAATACAAGCAGGGTGCTTAAAATCGTTACTAGTATAAAATAGAGACTTGGTTATTACCTTTTTATTTCTAAACACATACTTTTGTTGGATAACTTGGAGGAATTACTGATGAAACATGGAACACTGAACAAATCTTCCTCTCCATGGGACAATTATAAATAGTACTGGAACACCAGTTTCAGCTACCAAGGATATTTACCATCATAGTCATGTAAACATTAGCGGTGGATTAAATCAATATGGTGGCTCAAGTGTTTTGGAAGACTAGGATAGGGCATTGGGGTGTGTGTGTTTGTGGAGGAGGATGAGTTGGATAGGAAATCATATGATAGGGTATCAAATTGTAAAATCAAGGTAGCAGTTTAAGTATATTATTTTGAAACAGTTAGAAGAGTTAATATTGATTATCTCCAGGGATTGTTATATTGGAGTAGGACAAACTAAAACAAGGAACTATTGATTTCCATTATAAGCCCCACAGCACTATTTGACTTCTTAAAGTATGTGCATGCATACTTTGATAACATTTAAAAATTGAATAATGAAGCTAACAAATACGTTAGCGAGGCAGAGCAAGCTGCATAAACTTCATTATCAACAGCATTGTAATTAAAATTCCTTGACTCTCCTATCCAAGCATATGAGCTGTATAAGAAAAATTACTCTTAGAGTATTAGAAATTGCAAATATTCAGCAATCCTTCGGTCTTTTTCTAATGATGTTTTAAAAACAATAGTGCTTAACTTGGGGCTACAAATAAAAATCACCTGGGCTACACACTGTAACCACCTGAAAACCTTAAAAAGGTCCAATGGCCCCAACTGCATGTCGGATGAATTCAATCAGAATGTTTGGGATAAGATTCAAAATCAGAATTCAAAAGCTCCCCAGGTAATTACAATGTGTAGCCACTGTCGGGACAACTGTATCAAATCATTTGGAGCCCTGCTTGGTGTTATTATTTTTTACTTATTGGCTTTGTAGCAAGCAACACTCCACATTTATCAGTTTGGTAAAAACAAGTGCAGAACTGGTAGTCATTTGTAGAAATTGTATACATATATATAATGTGTATATATAATACATTGTGCGTATATGTAAGCACACATTGTGCATTTATGCACATGTTTTGTTTATGTGTTTTTGAACACAGTGTATTTTATATTTGAATCATGTTTGAACAATATTTTGCTTAAATTTTTCAAATCATACATTGCTTTGAACTAGTTTTTAAAAAATTACTTAATGCATGAGTCAAACTACCAAATCTTAGAGAGCTAAATACTGACTGTTATTGTTGAAACACACTGATCTGTATAAATGCAGTAATTCCTAATGAACTGATAAATAATAATTACACCAAGAAGACCCAGTATTAATTGTGATGTATTTCATACTATAGTTTACAAATCAGATGCAAAATCTAATCATCATAGGACAATAGCTGTGCAATTACCTTACCTCCACACAGTAATTACAGTGTAATTTTGTCAATAGTTCACAACACATTCCCATAAAGAGGACTGCTATTACTCTGCACCCAGGAATTGAAAATAGCTAGATTGTAATAGCATTGGTTTAGAGAGGAATCAATGTATCTCTGGTTTAGTTTAGGATTCAGAAATCATCCATTACCATTTAGTCTGTAACTTACTTAGCATTGTACTGATACTATTCATATATAAAATATTAACTAGATGTATAACAGGAGATAGTGGAATATGATAAAAAATGCAGTTTTCTCTTTGGAGACATGTCTCCAACAGTTTTATTCTGGTCAAACTTGAGTTGTTGAAGGCTTTATTTTTAGCAGGTGGGTAGGCTGTGTTTTCTTAGTCTCCCACAAGGAGAGGGGTGTGTGTGTGTGTGTTTGTGTTCCTTTTAGTCCATGGCAGCGTACTATGCTGGAGTGAGAAGTTATCCAGAAGGAGATGATGGAACAGAATCACCATGGAATGAGGAAAAACTGAACACCATTTCACAAATTTCGTTGGCAGGCAAATTAACAGGGTTAAGACACAGATGTATTTCCAGACATCCATTACCCAAAAAAGATCACTTTTATTGTCAGCCCCCTGGAAAACAGATATATATATCCCAGGTAGGCTGGGATCTAGGAACTCTTCTTGAAACCCTGCCTCTTCACCAGGGTCCTTGAAATCCTGAGGTATGGGATTGAAGGGCCGAATTCCTTCTGGCACTCTAGGCTGAGGTACTAGACAGACACTCTGGACTTCAAATATTTTATTCTAATCATTTAAAGTGGTGACAATGTATCAACCACAATCTATATGTGAAAAGTTATCAAAAATCTCAAGTAAACAATGAAACCCAGCCTCTTGACCCCAAAGATTTTGTGCCAGGTAAGGATGGCCAAACCTTCCTCATACACATTTCTAATTGGAAACCACAGAAAGAATAAATTTTTAATAACCCCCAAAACAAAACACAGACTCCACAATCACTGTTCATTCAAACCTGATGAGGTAATTGCTAGCTGATCAATAAAGCAGTGAACCTCCAAACAAGATGCAAAATCCCTTGGGGAGCGACTTTGCAAGTGGAACCAATGATAATCTTCCTGAAATGCTCATCAAATTGGGGAAAGGTAAAAGAACTCCAAAGCTTTAACTTTAACGTCCTCTATAAAGTATCTTCAATATTATATTAGCTGGGGTGCAGTTTTTGAGGGGTTTGGCTGTCCCTCTGGCTGGTCGTGCTCTTCATATATTTGTATTCTGACCTAGGCACCCTCTTTCCTGTTTCTTTATCTAAAGGCTTGACAGAGATCTTCTTCACCCACCTCTGTCCACGGCTCCTTATTTGGGGTAAGGAGTGTGTTGCAATCTGGATTTTAACTGTCTCTCAAAGTCCCATTGGTAAATGGCTTGGTCCCTAGTTCACTGTGGTTTTGGGAGGTAGTGGAATCGTTAGGTGTGGCCCAGAAGGAGGTCTTTAGGTCAGTAGGGGTGTGCTTTGAAGAGGATTTTGGACCCCATCCCCTCTCCCTCCCTCTGTGCTTCCCAGCCGCCATGTGGTGAATGGGCCTCCTGCACTGTGCACTCCTACCATAATGCGCAGGGCTGCCGCAGGCCAAGTGCCCAGGGACAGAAGCCTCTGAAACTGTGAGCTAAAACAAACTCTTTTAAATTGGTTATCTCAGGTATCTTGTCACAGTGACAGGAAGCTGACCTACACAAAAGGGAGCCTTTGAAAACACTTTTCCCTTCCTCTGCCTCTGGACACAGGACTTGTTCATTTCTAGCCCTCCTGCCTTGAGCTTCAACCCGTGCTTTGTCTCTGCTCCCAGACAGTGGGAGCCCTGTCAGCACAGTGCTGCTTTTGGGGGGAAATGGATCAAGCAGTCTCGTTGATAGCAGCAGCGGTTATTAAAGACTCTCTCCTTTGATGTTTGACTTGGTGCTTTTCTCAGCTCCTCTGACATCTGACAGTCCAGCTCTTCTAGATTTGCGGAACTCCTGGCAGCACTGTCATAGTCAGGGATAGCTTAGCTCAGGTCAGTTTCTTCAGGGCAGGTGGAATTAAAGTGTTTCAGCAACTGAGGGAGTGCAGAGCCCAGGGGCCAGCTGGGAAAGGCAGACACTCAGTGCCCTTCTACCGCAGCCCCTTCCCTCATGAGCAAGCACCAGGTCCCTTCTCCTGGGGGTCTCAGCGACACTGAAGGTTCTTTTCTAAGAGACCGTTTGTTTCCCCAAGTTCTAACACAGGCCCAACACATGGGTGGTTGTTAAAATATTAATTTAAAGCAGTCATAACTATACTATACAATTAACAAATGCATTTCACAAACACTCTGATTCTATTCCTGTTTTTGTCTCAGCAGGAATGATTAACAAAATTAATCTCTAAATTATATTAATATAGGATGAACTAAAATCTAAATAGTTGGAAAGTTCAGATTTTAGGAAAAGTGATTCAAGGTCTTATAGAAAACATTAAAGTCCTGTAGGTTAGCATTTGCCTAGGGTTCTATATATTAACTAGGGTTCTTCTGTCACTTGAAAAATGTTGCTTTGCTGGAAATGAACCAGATTTTCTGAGTTAACTACACTTTTACTTACTGGTTCTGATCTTTGAGGTTGTTGAAAATGCAATTGACTTTATCTCCCCTTGACTAAGACTTGAAATATGTTTAGAGATGACTTGCAAAACTGTAATATGGTTTAGTATGAGAATGAAATATATACATTTTTAGAAAGAAAAGAATAACTCTTTTGTGAAAAATGAAGTTCCGGTATTTGTTTGTAGCTTCAGGGGAGTTATTTTGGGTAAGTGTCGCACTTCATCACTGGGTTCCAGAAACATTTGATTTAACTGAACCAAGAAAATGCAGATAATTTTTACTTTTCTGCCTAGTAGCAAAGGTCAGAAGTCATTAATTTAGGGCTTTGCCCCAAAGGGAGCTATACGTACCTTTGTGCACATGACATTATTTCTTTAGAGTAAATTCCTAGAATGGGAGTGTGGGCCACTGTGATGAGTCTAACGCAAACCAATTATGAATATGCCAAAACATAAAACCTGCTTTCAGAGTTTCATGATTGAATATTCTAGAGACATTCATAATAAAACAACGCTATTTTTTTTCTCTAGGAATATCCTTACATACAAAATGACATCACTTCTGAAACTACCCAGTCTAAGTAGTCACAGTAAGAGTGTGGGTGATGTCCATAGGTAATTAATACAAATGTGACTTTTTAAAATGTTTTTTAAATGCTCAGATGATTTACTATCCTAATTCTGTTTAGCAGTACTTGGCACCCAACAACAATTCAGCACATTTTTATGTATTTGAGATCGATTTAATACTCTCTTAATTAAAAAAATCAACATTACTAATATGCAAAGTAATTAAGAAAGAAGATTTGTTAGAGTTTGAAGGAAAAGACCACCAAAACACAGCCCCATCACTCAGTCACAGCTGCTGTAAATTATATCATCTTCTGGAAAACAGTTTGGCAACATAAATGAAAAATCGCATAATGTGCATTTTTGTCAATATAGTAAGTCCCGTTTTAAGAGTTTATTATGAAAAAATAATGTTGTATGCACAAAGATAAGTATACTAAGGATGTTCAACACAACCTGGCTTACACCACCAAAAGATTGGAGCCAAATTAAGTGTTCAACAACAAAGACTTCTTAGTATAAATTAGTACTTTTCAAAAGTGATAGTGCCAGTCTAGTTTTTCAGAACGTATTCCAAAGTGAAAAGCAGTTTCAAAATGTATGGTATGAAACTATTTTCCAATTAAAAAATATGGTTTATTTGTCTGTAGCAAAAAAGTCTGCTGAGGTATGAATTAATTTTTATTTGTGCTGTGTTTATATAGTTGAATTGAGGACTATTATTTTTTATTGACTTATCTGTGTTTCTATGTTTTCCAAAGGAAACGTGAATTGGTTATGTAATAATCTCCCCCAGATATTGTCTTCATAAAAATTTATTATTAGGAAATAATAATTATAGCAATATTTTTTAGACAGCAGTACATTATAAGTACACGAAATATTACAGAAAATAAGCTTTGCTGTTTTATTTAATGGAGATTTCTCCATACTTACTCAGACACTGTTTTCGCTTGCCTTTTTCTTTCCTACCTTGTTTTCTTTTTCCTCTCCACCTTTCCTTCCTACTCTTCTCTTCATTTCTTCCTTTCTTCTTTTCCCCTCCTTCTCCCTCATTATATTTATTGATTGGGATGACATAGACAATTTTTCATGTAAAATATATGAATTTTGTTGAATGTGTGCTGTGATATACCACCCCCGTAATGAAAATACAGAACAATTTACTCCCACTCCCAATCAGCCATGCTCCCTTACAGTCAATCCCTAAAATCCCAGCTCCTGGAGATTACCAATCTATTTTCTCTCCTTGTAGTTTTGCTTTTTCCAGAAGTTATATAATGGAAATCATAACATATACAACCTTCAAAATCTGGCTACTTTCCTTAGCATAATACATTTTAGATTGATTCATCATGGGTGCATAAGTAGTTTGTTGCTTTTTATTGCTGAAATAATAGTTTACAATAGTAGGGATATATTACACTTTGTTTCTCCATTCACCAGCTGAAGGACGTTTCCTATTTTGTAGCTAAAACATTTACATATAGGTTATTACATTAACATATGTTTTCATTTCTCTTGAGTAAATATCTAGGAATAAGACCACTGGGTCACATTGTTGAGTGTGTTTTCCAAAGTGGATGCATCGTTTTGCATTCCCTTTGGGTAATAGAGGAGAGTTCTAGTTGCTCTCCCTACCTGGTTACAATCAGCATTGTCACGTTGTTCATTTTTTTATGTTTTAATTTGCAGCTGTGATTTCAAGTGTTTGCTAATATTAATTCAATACTATGAGATAAATAGTATTATTACTTCAATTTTACTGATGAAGACATTGAGAAAAGGAGATATCAAGTTACTGTCTCAAAGCCATACAGTCAATAAGTGGCAGAGTTGGATTGGAACCCTCTCAGTCTAACCTCAGAATGCTACATGTGCTTTCTTTCTTTTTTAGACAGGGTCTCCCTATGTAGTCAAGGCTGGTCTTGAACTTATAGGTATCATCCTGCCTCAGCCTCCGGGGTGCTGGAATTGCAGGTATGTGCCACCATGCCTGTCTCACATCTGATCTTAACAGGTGATGCTATGCTTTTCTTTCAGCCAATACAAGAAAGACTTGTTATACTTCCAGTGTAAGCTTAAAAGTTCATTTATTTGTACTCTTAAAATGTTGATTAAAATTATTGAATTTCTAATTTGCCAAAATTGTGCATTGTGGTTTCACATAGGAGTATTCTTGTCAGTTTATTATACAGTATCAGGAGGCTGATATTCTCCTGCTGTGAACCTGTTGGTGTCCCTCTGGTTCAGAGTCCTTTTCTCACCTTGCAAACTAAGAAAATCATTTTGGTGGTCCTGAGATCACCAAACTCAGTCATGCTGGAGAGCTTAAGATAAAAAACTCATGAGACATTGCTACTTAAACATACAGAAGTTTATTCACTTACATTGGAAACCTAATTTATTGGAAACTAATGACCAAAAGGGACAAGTATCCCTTTCATTTAACAATGCATCTTCTTTCAGAACTACACTGAACCAATTGCAATCAGCTTCTAGGTGTGTCCAGGACCATTACCACAGTGGGCTCTGATATTAAAAAATCTGGAGGTTTTCAGCATTCAGTTATAAAACTAAGCCCTGTCAGTTCTCACCTGGAGTTTTCTCCGTGTTCAGCTCCGTGGTGTGGACCAGTCTCTGCAGAGGCGTGGAGAAGGATCGACACCTGCCTCTTCACTGGTCCGCTGCCAAGCCATCCAGCTACTCCTTCACTTCTCTTCCTAGACACGGATCTTCAATCTAACTAAATCACTTCTTTTTCATCTTCAGTAACCCAATATTCATTGTTCAGCTCTTATGGGCCAAGACTATTCCAGAGTAGAGGATGCAGTTCATTTTAGCAATCATTCTCTCTTGTTAAGGTTTTGAAATGTCTTTTCTGGGATCCACGTCCTGTCCGTAGTGTAGGACTTCTCAGGGTAGCTGTATTTATCAGGTCACGATGGGCCACTTCACTGTCCTGCCCCTACATGTGTTCTCAGAATTTGTGGGATTATTATTATTATTTTTGTCTCTCTCCAAACCCTATGGTTTCAACTGAAACTGATACTTGAATGCTCTTTAAGTCTTTTGTACAATGCATTTTCTCCATTGAGCTAAATCCACAAATTGCATTTGACTGGCTATCAACTGTCTGAACATTTTGCTAGCCTCTCAAACTCAATATGACTCATAAAATCTGCCATTTTTCTCTCAGAAGCCAGCTTTAATTTTTATTTATGTATTGTTTTAAATAATGCAACCAGCATCAACCCGGCCATTCCAGACTTTAGTCCTCCATTTCCGTTTCATGTCCAGTGGGTTCACAAGTTGCAGAAGAGTATCTTACAAACCTTATTTTCTATCATCATTGATGTTGGGTGATGTAATCTTTTATCTCTTCTCTCCTTGGTACTAAGGGGACTGATACCCTGAGCTCACTAAATTTCTTCTTTTTTTTATACCTTTTCCCCCTTCCAATCTGTACAGCCAGCTACCGACATAGCATCCATCAGACATCACAAGGCGTCTGTTACACGATATAAAGGCTGCTCATTTCTGAGCAGGAGGCGCTTCTGTTCTCTTCCGTGTTGCCTCACAGAATTTCTCTTGCCTCCGTTTACCTTTTTAAATCAAAAGTACTTTGTCCTGCTTCACTGTCACTTGTGGTAAACTGTCACTTGTGCCCACTCGAAATTCATGTGCGGGAATCCTCACCCCCACAGAATGGGCATTAGGAGACACAGCCTTTGGAGACGGCCAATGCCCTTAACAAAGGGACTGGAGAGTGACCCCGTGCACTTGGGGATGTAGAGAGCACTACAAAAAGATGGCCAGATCTGAGCCAAGAAGTGTTCCTCTCCAGACAGCAAAGCGGCCGGTACTTTTACCTTAGAATTCCCAGTCTCCAGAACTGTAACAATCAAGTTTCCTTTGTTTGTGAGTCATCTTGTCCATGGCGTTTTGCTACAGCAGCGCAAATGGAGTGAGGCATAACCCTGGGGTTTTAATTTCATATGCCTTTTTGCTCTGTGGTTGACCATTTCCTTTTTATACAAATACTTTAATGCACTCCTTAAATACTGAGCCTGATTATCTTAAGGATGGCCATTCATCTATACCTCATCGGTCACTACAGATCAGCTGACTTTATTCTCACCCTTTCTACCTCTGTCTACCTGTCCTCCCTCTTCCTCCTTTTCTCATCGTGAATCCACCCTGACTTAACCTCCTTTCCCTCTCCTCTCCTTCCTCTTTATTATTCCATCTTTTTAGGCTGTCTTATTATTTTGGCTTGCTGTGGGGACAGAGCCAGACAACACCACCCCTCTCTTGATCAAAGCCTTCAGTAGCTCCGGATAAAAGCAAATTCTCCTCTCTCATCTAGATGAAATTTCACTATACTTGCTACATCTGTATTCTCAGGCTTAATAGTCATTATTCTTCTACAAAAATCTTTTTCTATTTAAAATAGAGCTTTCCCTCCTGATACTTTGTGACATATTCCTTTTGCTAAGCTTTGGTTCATGCTGGCTGCAGACTGAGAATATTATTTCCTCTAATTTGTAGAAATTCTCTTTAAGCAAATACGCTTTTTCTCTAAGTCTTTCCTTTTACCCTCATTGGAAAAGTCTTCCCTGCAACCTTTAAATTAAAAAAGTACTTTTTTGGGTGGGTCATATTATATGATGCTTAGCATTATTTGTATATATCTTTTCTGTTCTGCCAGATTATGAATTTATTGAAGGTGGAACTTGGGACACATTAGCTTTCAGACACACAGTCACAGCCTGGCGGGGACTTTGCCAGAAGAAGAGCTTATGCAAATCTACTGCATGAAGGATGACTTGATAGGGTCACTGCCTTCAATAATGACCCTGTTTTTTTCTCCATTTATGACCGCATTTTACTGTACAATTTTCTTCCTTTTTAACCCGATATGTGTAGAAGGGTCCATATTGTCAGGTAAACCCCACACTTTTTTCTCTTCTACCCTCTCCAAGGCTTCATCATGGACTACTGTCCCCAGGATTCCATTGGTCCCTTGTTTTCTGAATTCAGTGACAGGAATGCAGGCAGCATCCCTTTCGTCCTGCACTGGCTACGGAGGAAATTCCTGACATAATAGTCTGACCTGAAATGTCACCAAGGAACGTTTGTGTTGGCTCCCAGCACAAACAGCAGGGAGAAACAACAGTGGCCTCCTCGATACTCCACCAGGTAAGCTGCCATTAGAAGGGAAGCACCTGCTACCCAGAGAGTCTTTATGTTTCACTTTCCGCAGGCGTCTACTCTAGGCTTGTCAACTGATTGCTTTGGGTCTAAGTTGGAAAAAATACATTTTTTCTCCATGTAGCTATCAAGTAAGGAGAGAAGTTTGCTCTATATGATTAAGTCCGTCCACAAAACAAGCCTATGGAGGGCAGAGAAGCACATGCTATATTTTAGAAAAGGAAAAAAAAAAAAAAAACACACCGTACCTAACTGTTAAGGTGGAATAGAATGGGGCAGAGGACATTATTGTGTGGTCACAGAACAACAATCAGTGGGAATCTCTGCTCCACAGCAGCCTTTCCTATTACTCCAAAATTATTTGTAACCAATTAAAAGACTGTATACTAGCATAGGTGAATATGTGGAGAGAAGAGAGCTCCTATACACTGCTGGTGGGAGTGTAAATTAGTACAGCTTCCATGGAAACAGCATGGAGATTTCTCTACAAACTAAATATAGAACTACCACACCATCCAGCAGTTTTACCACTGGGTGTACATCCCGAGGAAATGAAACCAGCATTCGAAACACCTGCATCCTCACGACTATTGCTGTACTATTTGCAATTGCCAGGATGTGGGACCACTGTAACTCACCATGGACAGATGAGTAGATGGGGAAATGTGGTATACATCCATAATGGAATACGCTTCAGCCACAAGAAACATGAAATCCTGTCATTTGCAGCAAGATTGATGGACCTGAAGGGCATTTTATTAAATGAAAGAAGCCAAACAGAAAGAAAGGCTCCAGGTGATCTTGCTTCTGTGTGGGAACACTGATCGCAGAACACTGATCTCAGAATCTGTTGTTATGGTTGATACGCTGTGCCAACTTGAGAAGTTTAGGAGTTTAACTAAGAGTCAGGAGGCAGCCAGGGTTCTTACTTTGTAAATATCCTCCTTCTGTGCAAGAGGAGTGCAAGGAGATTTTACACTCGCCCTGGAGCAGAGATGGCTGTGTGCAATACAAGGGAGGAAAAGAGACTGGCTCCACACTCCCCCTTGCTCCTGCTGCTTTTGCTGGCTGCTGCCTTAAAGTGTTGCCCTGGTGCCATGCCAGCCTGCCTTGGAGCCAGCTGATTATGGACTGAAACCTCCACAAACCGTGAGGTAAATAAACCTTTCCTTCCTTCATTTTGGATGTTGGGTATTTTATCCCAGCAATGAGAGAAAAGTAAACCATGACATTTGTGAATGGAATAATGGTTACCAGAGACTAGAGATAGAAGGGAAGAAAGATATGGGGAAAGGGTAGTCAGTGAGCATAATGCTACAATTAGAAAGAATAAATTCTAGTGTTTTATGCCATAGCAGGGGAAATAAAACTACCAATAGTGCCACATCTCAAAATAAGGGAGAGGGTTTTGAATGTACTCACAATAAAAATAATAAAAATTGAAGATGATGGATATATTAGCTACCTTGAGTTGATCATGACCCCCCACACACATGAATCAAAACTTCCCATTGTACCTTACAAATATGTACAAATGTTATGTGTCACTTGAATCATATGATTAGATCAATTTTACAAGTCTATATCTGTCAATCTGAGCAACCCCCTTGAAGATAACGATATACAATGTTACAACCACTGTCAAATTCCAATCATCTCAGTTTGTAAACCTATAATGTTATGGTATCGGATATGTTGTTGTTGTTTGTTGGTCCCTTTAGCTTTTTGTTTCTCTTTTCTGTGACCATTCTTTTATTTTTTATTGGTTTTAATCTGAACCATTTTGTTTGATTATATTAGACCTGATGATATGGGCAGTTATTTTAATGACAGCAAGAGGTACTATAAGGGGAAAGGAGGAAGGAAGGAAGGGAAAAGGAAAAAGATGAATTTATAAATAGGTATACATAGGACAATTAAAATGACTATATTACTAAATGCATTAGCTATTGAAAAAGAACAGTTAATACTCATGATTAGATCAATTTTGCATGTCTATATCTGTTAATCTGAGCAACCCCTTTAAAGGTAATGATATGTAATATTGCAACTACTGTCAAATGTCAACCATCTCATTGTGTAAACCTATAATGTTATCATATCAGATTTGTTGTTGTTGTTTGTTTGTCTTTTTTGCTTTTTGTTTCTCCTTCCTGTGTCCATTTTCTCTTAAAAAAAAAAAAAGGAAGTTAGAAAGCAAACAAAACAAAACAAAATAAGACAGAAAACCTGAAATTAGAAGAGGGCCTGTTAGGGATAGGGAAGAAAGCTTGGGGTGGGGTAAGAAAGAATAGAAAGGAGGATGACTAGGACCAAAGCTCCATCCTCGCACGTGTGAAAATGTCTCAGTGAAACCCATTCATTTGTACAATTAATGTGAGTTGATAAATATGATAAAATTTCAAAAGATAGCAGCATATAGTACTAAACATGCAATCTTCTTCACGTGTTTTGGGAGTTAAGAAATACAAGATTTCAAGTCCCAACTTTCTGTCTTACTGTTTGACTTTGGCTGAAATACTCACCTTCTCTGAGAGGATTTCCTCATCAGTATCCTATCGGGGGTTGGACCAAGTGATCTAACGGAATTCGCCTATCTAGCTCTAATAGTTAGGTGACTGTGACCAGGCCATGCTAGCGACTTAGCATTTTTGCATCACCACAACCAGTTTATTCCTCCCGCTTTCTGTACTTATGTCATCAAAAGCGCCAGTTGGTAGCAGTTTATAAGGCGAAACATTTTCTCGAAATTTACAGTACTCACAGAAGGGGGGCAGTGAATAGTTTGAATTATGGGATACTTTTTCTAAAATGCCATTTTTATTACTTTCAAATGGGCACAGTAAATATGCTAGGTTAACAAAATGTTACCAGGATGTTTTGCCAAATATAGATCTTTGTGTAAATGTATCAGAATGATACGTAATTAACTTTTATTGTTTTTATGTCAGAGTGAGCTTTTAAAGTGCTTAAAAATTCTTTGTTCCCTTAAGTGGTTTCATGAGTAGTTCTGTCATCAGATTTTTAATTACATGATGACCTGTGTGATAATTAATTTTCCATGTCGATTTGCCTGGGTTGAGCGTTGCTAAGATGTCTGGTGAAACATTATTTCTGGGTCTGTCTGTGTGAGGATGTTTCCGGAAGAGATTAGAATCTGAGCCAGAAAATGGAATAAAGACCAATCCCTACCAATATGACTGTGATCATCCAATCTACTGAGGGCCACAATGGAACAGAAAGGAGGAGAAAGGGCAAATGTGCTCTCTGAGCTGGGACCTCCAATGAGACGTCAAGCCCCGAGACACCGTGGGCTTGGTTTTTAAGCTTTTGGATTTGGCTGAACTACACCACCTACTTTCTTTGTCCTCTGTCTCATAGATGGCAGGTCATGGGACTTGGTTCCCACAATCACAGAAGCCAATTACTGTAATAAATCCTTAGCTATCTAAATTGGTATCCTGTTTATTAATTTATCATTTTCTGGAGAACTGATGAATACAACATATGTAAAATTTGCTGATGTAAAGTAAAACTTAGCTTACATTTTCTTACTGTTTAAACTTCTAGAAAAGTAATACTAAGAATATTTTGACTGGTGGTGAATTGATATTGTAAGATTTCCCTGGATTTCCTTGATGTAATCCTAAATTACTATGCCTTGGAATCACCAAATCTCTGCAGGCTCTGTCTTTGCTCTTTAGTCATTGATTCAGAAATTTTGCTTCCTTATTTGACTATAATTTAGGATAAAAAAATGTGATTCTCTAGAACTGAATCTCCTTCAGAGTTTCTCAGTACCATTCAGAAAATGCCAATCCCTAGAAGGTAAAGTTTTTTTTTTACTTTAAGAAATGATAAGTGATGGGTTTTCATCAAAGTCTTTGAATTGTTCATTAAGCAGTAACTACTTATTGAGTATCTACCGTGAATAGACTCTAGAGGGTTGAACAAAGCTGAGTAAGATATAGTCCCACTCTTGGGACTCTTGCTTGCAATCTAGTAGAAGAGGATGGTTTCTTCATAAGTGTCTTTCTGTTTTCTAGGGGACTAGTTTTCCCTTGGTCCTCAAGCTTTGATACCCACATCACTCTGCAGAAGATATCACCTTCTTCACACTGGTGACAGCAAAAGACACAGGCTTGAACTCTGCAAAAGAGGAAGGCAACTGCAACACACTATTACTTGGTTTAAATGCTGATTCCATAAATCAAATAATTTACAAAAGATTAACTACAAACTAGCTTAATGATGTGTTAAAAATCATAGAACAAGTGTACAGGGGAAAGGAATGTGAACAGTTTTTGAAAAAATTTATTTTATTTTAAAAAAGCAAAACAGAAAAAAGGATAGAAATGATACAGCATTTCAAAAAATAGTAGGAACATTAACAATAATTAATATATTTCCCATTGTTATCTTAGAAGTAGTTGTTCAGGTTACAAGATTTAGGCACAAAAAAATGATCAAACAATCTAACAATGAAAGCACAAACTGTGAATAGCTTTTCCAAATAAAAATTAAACTGAGTTGTTGGAGGTGGATAGAGGTAGGGGAGGATCCTGGCTTCTGGTAGCACCAACTGACCTTATGAAGGTAGAAAAGTCTATCAATTAGAGCGTCTTGCCACCCTTCCATCTAGGTGGTACTGGTGGCCTCTCCATATGACTTCACTGCTTCCAATAGTGTTAGAAAGAAATAGCACAAAAATTTGCTTTCCTTGCTAATAGAGAAGCAAAGCCAGACCTGATATCTATGTGATGTAACCCAAGACACCTAAGGTCAAGGTGCTTTGCAGTAGGTCTTTCCTTCATCTGCAGCAACCAAAATCCCCACCATTAGAGTTTGTAGATGACTCTGTCCGGAGACACTTACTCTGTGCAAAGATTAAGACTGTATAACCTAGAAGGTTCATGTCGTGGTTTCACATCTATGTACTGAAATTCAGTGTCACCTAAGAAAGAGAAATGATCTGGGCAAAAAAGAATGGAAAACCTAAGTTTAATAAAAGAAATGTGCTTGAGAGAGAAAGTAGACAAAAACAAGCTAGCAATGTTTTGAGATCTCAGCAGCGTTAGAAAATAGTGTCAGAGACTTTGGTCACTAGAGGTTGGAGGAAGCATGGGTTTTGCCTTGTTTTCTTTGTCCTTTCCTAATCAAGAGAGATGGCTTATGTTGCTCAGCATCAAATGTCAACCTATGTTGGTGGGGTCAGTGGTCTTGGTGTATACCAAACCAGGCACCATGAGATTCTTTACTGCAACAGGAACAGATTTTCATGAGGAAGAGAGGGCTTTGGATTAGACATCAGGATTCCTAGGTCCTTGACTCCACTCTGCCAGGAATTACTGGGTGGCTTTAGGCAATCTTTCTGGGGACCCAGTTTCTTTAACTAAGTATGTCAGGAGTGGTAGAAAAGGGAGTGGGGTACGTAGGTAACTCTCTTGTCCTTAATTGGGCCTTGCGCTCATATTTTATAAAGAAAGAAGAGGCTATAGAATCTGAAAACTGGATCTTATGTTCATCATTATCATAGAAATAAAATTCAATTTCATAGCAAGACACACTCCTGAACTTATATGTTATTTGGACAGAATCTCATGCATAGAAAAGTTGAGGTCCAGGCTGCCACCCCATGCCCTTCCCAAGCCTTCTTTACTTGCTGAGTTATCTTCGCAATTCAGGATACCTGTGTCCTGGGATATTCCCAGACTTGTCCCAAGCTAGGCAGCAGGCATCTACTAAGGGCAGAAGCTTGGATTTTAATATAACAACTGGAGCCAATTTGCAGAAGTAATATGATTTTCTAAATCATTGGAATTAGCTAGTCAAGCCTGAGAGATACAATTACTCAGAGGCTCACAAGACTCGATAAAATCTGGCAAACTCCAACTGGGGCAGAAGAAAAAAGAAAACTACACACCAACCACAACAGCAAGCGAGTAAGCAAAACCCAGAACTCGAGGCATCTCCCTCCATTTTTATTCTGACATCCTTGAGGTCACCATGTCAAGGATGGAAGGAAATTAAAAGAAAGCTTCTCAGAGGACACTGCGTACAAGGATTCCTTTACTTATAACTTGTTAATTTTCACAGTACAGTGGCCCTGGGCTGTGAATTAAAGAAACAGATGAAAAAAATATTACGCCTTTAACTGTACTGGAGGCTCTTTGCATACTCCTGTGCCTTTTGATGAGAAACATTAAACATTTTTAATTTAGCACATCAATTTGAAAATCTAATTTTTTTTTAATGCTTTGTAGCAGAAGACGCGTTCACGGTGCTGTCAGGACCGTAGAAGAATTATGAGAAACTTGAACCGCAAAAAGTAAATTAGAAAAATCTCATTTCAGTTACTCTAAAAAGAGGGGAAATTAGATTTTGATTAAAATCACTCACACATACAATTTTAGGTAAACTAATTTAGCAAGACTGACTATATAATTTTTTTCCCTGGCAGTATGTCCTTTTAATACTGACTGTGAGTATTTGTACCCATAACCTTTCTCACGAGCGATGCCTGGGAAAAAAGAAAGTCTAATAATGTGGCCTCTTGACCACCGTGTGTGAGGTCTGGTGGGCAGAGATTAAAGCAGTGTATTTGTCAATATAATAGGCAGAAGCTGGGGATGAATTAAGACTCCGTACCAGCTACTTTTAGTTGATGCTCAGCCTTGCCTTTTAGACTATATATTTTTTTTAAGTTTTCGACTCTGATATTTTAACATTAAGGAGTAATATGTCAGCTCATGCAGAGAATTAATTGCATCATTAGTGCTGCATAAAGCACCAACCATGGCCAGAGGCCCCAGTCTGGGTTAGATAAGTGCTGCCACCTCTGAGGTGAGATGGGAGCCCAGCACTGAATGTCATTCATCAAGGCCAGACCCGCATCCTCCACAGAGGTGACACCAGGTTCGGCGAAAAGATGCACATCGGTGTGTTTGTAAACTGTAAAGTGCTGCACAAGACTACTCCTGTCAGGGTTTTGCTGCTGTCTCAGTTCGACTTACTCAAATACCTGAGAAATGTTCTAGATTTTAGCTACTAAGCTTGTAGTACCAAACTCACTTTGGAAATAGCACTGTTAATGGTTAAAAACTTTTAAATTAAGGCAAAGTATGAATTATTAACTCTCTACAGGAGCAGGAATGGTTGCTGTACTGAAGACCGTGTCCAGAATGGACCTCCTTCCCAGGTAAGCACAGACCTCGAAGAAGCAGGCTTGCTTGGACTTGGCACGGAGGCATCATGCGCATGATACTAGGAGGCTTTTGTAAAAGGTGCCACACAATGCAGAGGCGTGGGACTATTTAAAAACTATAGAAGGACAGTTGAGCAGAATGCATGCAAGGAGCTGAACTCCAGGGAGGGTGGGGAGAGAACCTTCATCTACGAATTGCTGTCATCACCTCACTCTCCCCATGGCAGTGTTCCCTGTACTGGGACGTGGTAACAGGGATGAGGTTTTATCCAGAAATGGGAGAGAAGGGAAGGGAATTAGAAAACAAAGAATCAATTAGGTTATGGAAGTAGAAGTTAAGAGAATAGAAAAAAGGAGAGAAAGGTCCAGCAGAGAAGGAAGGCAAAGGAGAAGAAAAAATCAGAAAAACAGAGTGTAAAGGAGGAGGATAGTAGAGACAGTTGAGTTTTCTTAACCAGCTTATTCCATTTTACTGTATTTGGGATGGCTAAGCTTCAGATATCTCTTTCAATCAGAAATGCCAGGAACCTTCCTCAGACTTTTATATATATATATATATTTTTTGTTGTTGTTTGTTTGTTTTTTTGCTTGTTTGTTTGTTTTGCAACACCGGGGATCAAACTCACAGCCTCCTGCCTGCCAGATAGGTGCTTACACCACTGAGCCAAACTCCCAGCCCTAGTTTTTTGAGGCAGGGTTGCACTGTGTAGCTCAGGCCGGCCTTGTGTTCGCATTATAGCTCAAGCAGGCCTAGAACTCACAACACTCCTCCTGCCTCAGCCTCCCGAGTGCTGGGATTAAAGGCGTGCACCACCACGCCCGGCTTTCCTCAGACTTTCTTAAAAGCAACATTTTATTGCTGAGCGTTTCCTCCTGGCATCTCTCTCAGCTTGGAGTTCAGGGCTCAATAGTGCGATCACCCTTTTGTCAAACCTTCACCCACTAATTTCTTCACTCCAAATTCTGTTTGAACCCAGCTATTTACCTTCTGTTGGTCTTCCCTAGAGCAACTTAATGTTTCTGGATAAACATCATGCAACAGAGCACCCATATGACTGTAAACCAATGACTGTCAAAGTTCAAGTAAACAGGTGACATTTTCCAGGGTTCTATCCCCCTATTCCATGAGATGTCTGCAAGCACACCACTCAGATTACTTCCCTGGCTAATGCTACCTGCCTGTTTTTTTTTTTTTTTTGTACTGGGAATAAAACTCAGGGCCTCCTGCTTACCAGGCAGACACTGTGCTGTTCAGCTGCGTTTCCAGGCTCTGCCTGGTTTTTAATATACCAACTTCACAGGGTGTTAAATGTGTCTTGCAAGGACCTTTGGGAGGTAGAGGTTTATAAAGATAATGCTTATATTTCATAACCTCAACTCAATACAATTCTTTAAACAAAAACGATGTTCAGGAAAAGACTCCAGTTGAATTCTCAGTGCACTTGTTGGACTAAGTACTAGATGTAGATGTTTTAAAAAGCTTGCCAAATGTCAGCAAAAGGATGTGCATCTGGCTTGTTGAAAGAATCCACATTAGTGCATACAAAGCAATTGTTTGTTGACCACTATAATTAATTGTAGAGATAAGGATTCTTCAAACATTTTGCATCTGTGGTTGCTTTCCATTGCTGTGATAAAACAGCTGAGATAATCTATAAAATCTGTATATATGTATATGTAAGACAACTAAAACGAACATACTGCTGAATGTGTTAGTGAGAAAGAACAGTTAATGCTCATGTGATTAGGTCAATTTTACATGTCTATATCTGTTAATGTAAACAACCATTTTGAAGATAATGATATGCAATATTGCAACCATTGTCAAGTTTCTATCATCCTGTTTTGTAAACCTGTAATGTTACTGTTGTGCATTTACTCTAGCCGTTTGTCTCTTTTGCTTTTTGTCTTTCTTAGATGTGTCTTTTTTTTTTCTCTTAAATAAAAAAAAAAAGAAGAAGGAAAAGCTTACTTAGAGTTATGGGTTCAGAAGTCTTATCCTTGGTTACTTGGCCAAGTCACTTTGGGCCTGTGGCAGCACAGCACCTCATGGCCGGAACACATGGCACAGGAAGCCAGTTCATTTTGTGGCAGCTGGGAAAGAAAAAAGAGATAGGAGCAGCCTGAGTTCCAACACCTTGAAACACTTGTCCTCGGTGACTTGACTTCCGTGAGGCCCCATCTTCTAACCTTTCACTCCCTACAGTGCTACAGGCTGGGAGATACTGGAGATCTAAACTGTGTTAAGTGACATCTTAACATGACAATTGCATGTGTGTGTGCAAACATA
The DNA here is from genome assembly GCA_004363535.1 of Dasyprocta punctata. Taxonomy (NCBI): domain Eukaryota; kingdom Metazoa; phylum Chordata; class Mammalia; order Rodentia; family Dasyproctidae; genus Dasyprocta; species Dasyprocta punctata. The sequence continues at coordinate 8,322 of RJWM01021355.1, read as the reverse complement.
TGTGCTAATATAGGGCTTGTGTCATGAAACATATAAGGGGACCACATTAAATAGATATATAATAAACACATATAAGCAATTTCATGTTTTGTAGTTCAATTTTAGGAAGCATTCTTGGGATTCTGAATTGACTTCTAATACATTATGATTTCTCCTATCTAAAGTAATGATAAAGACACTCTCAGTTAACATTTCTATATGGAATGTCTAATTTTCAGACATTTAGCCTGTTAGTGTAATAGATCATTGAAGACTCTCAGGTTTCCAATCCAGTGGATTCTCTTCCAGTCTTATCTTTACCTTGGCACCATGCAAAACAGGTGACTGTGCCTTCCCTGAAGAAACACGTGTACCCCACATTCTGGTTTTACTGCTGTGATGCATTTCCCCATCAGCCTTCTTTGCTACTCTTCCTTCTCTATGAATGTTGGAATTTCTCAGAACTCCAACTTTCTTTCTTTTCCTTCCTTCCTTCCTTCCTTCCTTCCTTTCTCTTTTATCTTTCAGTTTCTCTTATAGAGTTGTATGGATTATAATTCTTATAGATTTAAAATTTTTCATACACATACTTATGCTTTCCAATTTATGTCTCTTTTGCAGACGTTGTTTTTGAGTTATAGACACATGTCCATTTCTACTTGGTTTCCATGTAGATGGAGGTCATAGATATTGTCTATAACTTATCATTTTAATACATGACACCATTATCCTCTGACTTAGCAAGCCAGAAACCTGGGAGTCATTCTTGAAATCTCCATTTGCTTTCCTTGATTTCCTACTCCCATGCATATGTAATACTCTACAAGTAAATCTTACTGATTTTGCCTGTAAAACACCTCTTGGACTGACTGGTTTACCTTCATCTCTCAGGCTGCCACCATCTCCTCTGTGGCATCCATTTAGTAGGTTCATGCTGTGCTCCCATTTCTACTTTTGTCCCCTTAGAACTCATTCTCTCTAGTCATCAGGGAGATCTTGTGAAAATGAAAATAAGATCATATTATCCTAAAAACCTTTCACAAGTTTTCCATTCACTCTGCCTGAATGGTTTTCTCTGGATCTTAGTATGGCTAGATTGTTTGCATTATTTAGGCCTCAATAAAAATTGTTCTTTCTGGCCAGAGTACTCCTCTATTGTCCTACTTGCTACCTTTGCCTTATTATTTCAGTATTTCCTCACTTTGCTGATTTCTTTATACTGAGAGACAAGGAGGGGAATGCACTTATTTGTTTCATACTCATTAACTGCTGGTCACTACTAAATGTAAGTTTTGGGATATAATATTGTTGTTTGCCTTATCATTGCATGCTCAGTGCCTGGAGATGGAACCCTTACCATGAAGTAGGTGCTCACTAATTATCAATTGGATTGCTGTCATATACCAGTTCCATTTGAAAAGAGTATAGGAAGTCAGTTTTTCTCAATACAGAAGTTAAAAGAAAATTGGAGAAGAGGTTCTATACCTTATAAATGAATATACAAGAAGACCATGCATAGAACAATAAGAATAAAAGAAAGCAAAGTGCAAATATAATGGCACTGTAGAAGCTCTGGTAATCCTGGAAGACCAGGAGAGAAAGGAAAAGCACTAATACCTTACAAACTGAAGTGCACAGTTTCCCAACCCTACCAGTTCGACCAGGTATCAGACACTGACTCTATTGGTGTGACCCATTTGACCAGGTCAAAATATGAAATATTTTTAGCCTCCTCAGGTCTCCTCTTGCCCTGGCCCAATGTTATCTCTTTTCTCTTCCTTCAAAATGACCAATATCTTGACTTCTATAACTCTCCAACTATGGATCATATAGGGTGCTGTCTTCTGCCTGGCTTTCACTCAACATCATACTGGTGAGAATTGCCCATGCTGTTGTGGCTCGCAGTTTATATAGTTTAATTGATATTATGGTTTGTGTCTGGATGTCCCCCCAAAGCCTCATGCTGTCATGGGAGAAGACTTCTAGAATTTGTCATTGATTTATGGTCCATTGCTGGGATTATGGGTGTGAGTGTTATAGCCACCTTAGGGTGGGTAGCCTACTTACAATATAAGGGACAGAAAGAGTCTTCTCTCCATGCTCCTCCTGTTTTTTTTGTTTTCCTCTTGTTGTTTTTGCTGTCTTCTGCCCCCCATGTTGCCCTCTGCAGTGTGCCACTCTGCCTTGGAGCCAGCCAAGTGTGAACTGTAACTGACACAAACTGTGGGCTAAATAAACCTTTCCTCCTTTAACTTTGGGTGTTGGGTATTTTGTCCCAGCAATGAGAAAAAAGTAACCAACACAACTGCTATAGAATATTTTATTGACTAAACGAAGTGATCCCTTTATACTTTTGACAAATGTTTCTTCTGGTTTCAGTTTTTAGCTACCAAAAATAATGTTTTGAAAATTCTTATACATGACGCTTGGTGTAATTTAAGTATGAATTTCTTTTACAAGTATACTGAAGAGTGGACTTGCTGGTTCCCATAATTAGTATGTCCTTCAAAACAGTTTTCCCAAGTGGTTGTATTTGTACCAATTTACCTTCTCACAAGAATTGTTTGAGAGTTCTTGTTGCTTTGCATTCTTGTTAACATTTGGTATTATCATATAGTTTTTCATATATATTTGATTTTGGCTATTAAAGTGAGAATAGAGTGTTATCTCACTGTTGTTTGAACTTATGTATCCTCAGTGATTAACAAAGGTAGAGACGTTTTCAAGTGCCTGTTGCCTGTCTGTATGTCTTGCTTTGTAACCTACCTACTCAAATTTCATTCTTTTTTTCTCAAGAGTTGGCTATTTTTTCTTGTTGATTTAAAGGTATTATTTATATATTCTGATCCCATGTCTGATATATATATTACCAGTGTCCTCTTTCAATCTTTTTAAATACAAAATTTTTATAGCCAGAGACTTGCAGTTTTAGTGGGACTTGACTTACCAATATTTTCCTTCATATATGTATTTACTTTGTTCAGAAAATCTTTCCTTGGGGCCAAGGATTTAGCTCAGTTGCTCAAGCACTTGCTTGGTAATTGGAAGGTCGTGACTCTGATCCTTGGTACCAAAAAATTTTTTTTTTCTTATTCATAGTTTATTCAGGTATTTTTCTTTGCTGTGTTTAAAAGACTTAATTGTTTTGCTTATCACTTGAAGAGTTACAGCCCACTGGAAGTGTGTTTGTGTACTTTGTGTGCAGCAGAATGCCAACTTTGTTTTTATTCCTATTGTTAGTTCGCTGACTCAGCATATTGGCCTAAGAGCTATACTCTCGTTACTGTTAAATGTAAGCTTTTCCTTAGCAATGTTGTGAGCAGTATATATTTGTGACACATGATAATTTCAGTCTGGGGAATTGGTACATATACATATCACACCCTGATCATTTTTACTCCTCCTTCTGCTGACTGCCCTCCTTCTTTTGCCTTTCCCAAATCTTCTTCTCCTTTCCAGAGTCTATTTCTCTGTTTCCTCACACCCCTCTTCTATTTTTCTATTTAAATTATGTTTTGGGTCACTTATATAAGAGAAATCAAATGATGGTTAACCTGTGTCTTATTTATTTATTTTCTCTCCACTCAGATTTTATTGATACATTTTAGATAATCGTAATGATCACAGTCATCGTAGAGAATTGGTATCTGTGCATAATATAATTTGTTTCTTCCCCCCCCAATTTCCCTGCTCTTCTTTCAACCCCGTCTCCTCCACCGATTTACAAAAGCTTTGTTTTCTTCTTTTCTCATTTATTTTTTACTTTTCCTTTCTTTCTGTTCCCCTCTGCCATCTCTTGTTCCCCTCTCCATTTGATTTATTTCTCTTAGTATTGTGGTTTCAGGATCTACCCCCCAGAGTACTCAAATTTATCCTCCTTTATGACTGAGTAGAATTCCATTGTGTATATATGGCATATGTTCTTTACTTATCTTTTGATGGTCATATAGGCCACTTTCAGAATTTAGCCATTGTGAAATGTGATGCTATAAATAACACATTGCATATTGTTGTAGTCACAGTAGTTGTTTAGAATATAAGATATAGACATGAAACATTGTCCAGAAAATTATTAGTAAAAAACTTTCCCCTCAATGAATCAAGAGAAACCAACTATATGACTGTCTTTTTTTGTTATGACTGCTATATTATTTTCAAAAAAGCATTTCACATTAAAAATGAAATCTGAAAATGACCCGGTGAAAACTCTTTTCACTCAAAATTCTTTTTGCATGTTCATTTAAAAACATGCATAAAGAGTCTTGCTAAGACTTTGAGACTACATTAAATACATAGACTAATTTAAAACTTGTTATTTTCTTAGTGTCTAGCCTATAAATCTATGAACATGTATATCTCTTCATTTATCTGGACCTTTATTATCTCTCAAAATATGGTTTTCTGGTTCTGAGTATGGAGATCCCACTCATTAGATTTATTCATAAGCACTTAATTTTTAGATGGAATTTAAGTGCTTAATGCTATTATTTAAAATTTTATTTTCTAACTGTACTACATACACAAATAATTGGTCTTGTGTAACAACTGGTATGTTAATATAGCAACATTGTTTAACTTATTAATTCTAACTGCAGATTCTTTGGGAATGCTTACATATAATAATCATGTGGTCTAGGAATAATGGCAATTTATTTATTTCAAATGCTTGTAGCTTTTATTTTCTTTTCTTGCTTTATTGTTCTAGTTAAGATATCCAACACACCGTTGAATAGAAAGTGAATTATCAGATACCTTTGTCTCAGTCAAGTTCTAAAAGTGGAAGATTTTAATATTTATTACTAACTGCATGTTTGCTATATGATTTTTGTGACTATACATCAGAGTTTGGAGAAAGATTCCATCTTTTTCCAGTTACTAAAAGCTGTTTGAAAATTGGATGATTAGAAACAGTTGAAATTATACATGCTTAGTATGGTAGAGACAGTGTGGATTTCATATCAGATACCTCTTTAAATCTCAGCTTTGTTATTTATAAACTCTATAATCCTATAGAAAAAATACTTAAATTTTCTGTGTATCAATAATCTCACCTGTAAAATCTGTACCCTATATGTTGCAATACTGATTTCAGTATGTTATTGGTAAGGTTCAACCCCTAGTGTGTGATTCATATGGTACCTGGTACATTGTAAGTTCTTAATGAATATTGGCCACTAGCAGTTTTAAGAGTAATAATAACTGTCATTGTGCTTACTGTTTTGGTTATGAAAAAATGCTGCTTTGTGGTATAATTTACCATTTATTAGTAATATGCTATGTTTATCAAGTATTTTAAATATGTTTATCAAGTATGTTTTAAATATCATAATTTTCTTTTTTAAAATTTTGTAATAAATCTATAAATTAGGTAGAGAAATAGGGAGGCACTATTATTGTCTGTTGTCACAGTGATGAGAGACCTCAGTTTCCTTAGGGAAGTGAGTTCTTAAACTCATGTGGTTAGTATAGTATGTCTTTATTCTAAAGAGAAAAGAAAACAAAAAAATTAAATTAGAAAGAACTTTCAAATAAGATATTGGAATTCAAAAAATAATGTTAAAAACATATTAAAACATGGAGGGTAGAGTTCAGGAAAAACTGAAGAAAACTGCAGTAATCTCCCCGAACAAGAACCATGTTAGAAGCAGTGAGTGGACAGAGATTACTAACATGGAGTGAGGAACAAGGAGAAGTTGCCGGAGAAGATAATATAAAACCTGATGGACAAAAGATGAGAGATGGAGAAGATGCTGAAAAGTAAGAGAGATATGTAAAACAAATAGAATTCAATATGTTCTGCATCATGGACATGGCAACCAGTTGGTAGGAATTTAGGTGCCTGGCTCCTCCCTGCCATGTCAGAGAGATCTGGTGACTGGGGGATGAAAGCAGCACAGTGGGACCCTGACTAGGGTGCACACAATGAGCAGGCAGGTGGAAAAGTCCAAGGCAACACTAAAAATTCGAGCCAACAGGTGGTAAGTTAGGTGAGCCAGTGTTGTGCTTGGACACGTGGAATAGGAGCAGGTGGGTGGAGCTGCCCCTTTTCTTCTTTATTTTCTTTAATTTAATTTAACTTTATTTTTATTTTCATCCTTCTTTTCCTTTTCCTTTTTCCTTTTCTTTTTTTCTTATCTTTTTTTTTCTCTTTTCTAAATGGCTGGGGAGAACTCCAGCCACAGAAAACTAATCCCATCCCCTAAACCAGAGACCAAGTTCAGATAATCCCTTGCTTACTCCTTCATCCTTCCTTTTTGCCCTCTTCGCTAGTCTCCCAAAGCTTGCATGACCATCATCTGTCCTCCAACCTTGCTTCTACTTCCTTTTCAGTTATGTTTTATCCACTATCCTTCTAAAATTTCCTGTCACAGGGTAAAACCACTCTACCGAGGGTGAAGGCTTTGCATACGAGCTCATAATTTATTATCGGTTCTGTTACGTAACTGTAGATTTTGCTACTATAGTTGAAGGTACAAAATTAATAGTTACCACAGTTTGTCAATTTCTACACTGTGTTTGATGCTATTGTTATTGTAAATTTTACTACTTTAGCTATGATTCATATCTGTTGTAATCAATTTTTCTCTTTTCCATAACAATACTGGGAAGCTCTGGGGTAATAACCTCACCACAGCCCAATTCCAAAAGTTTGGGAACTGAGCCAAAAAGATAGCAACACCCCACTCTTAATTAATTGGGAAGGAAGGAACTTGGGACAGACACAAACCAGGAACATCCTACACACACGAGATATCTCTGAAGACCACACTTCTCCTAGAGAGGTCTTGATACTAATGATGTAGCTATGTACTACAAAAACTTACAAGGATCAACACAGAAAACAAAATAAAAAAGTTTTGAAATGGAAAATGACAAAACACAGAAGGAAAATGCAATCTCAGGCCTCCAACTCACCCAGAACAAGTTCAGGAGACATGGAGATAGGGGAAAATGGAAGACACACTTCTGAAATTTCTGAAACAATAGCAACTGAAGTACAAAAACAAATCCTGGTGGCCATAGAAGAAATCATAACAGAAATAATCTCTCAGGTAAAAATGGAAAGGGCAACCATAATAGAGGAATTGCTTAACAAATCTAGAGTAGACATAGATTTAAAAAAATAGAGGAAGATAGGAAAATGATAGAAATCTTGAATGAACAACATAGGGAAGAAATTGAATGCATGAAACAGATTCAAACAAATTCCCAGGAAATTAAAAATGCCATTGAAAGCTGGCAAAATTGTTTGAACGAAATTGAAGATAAACTTTCAGACCCTGAAGACAGGATAGCAGGTAGCAACCACGAAATGAAAGATCTTTTAAAAATAACAAGAGATCAGGAAATAACATTTTAACAGCTGCAAGATGATGCAAAGGGAAGCCAAACAAGACTGATAGGCATCAATGAAAAAGCAGCAGTCAACACAAATGACATAAAAACTATGTGTAGAAGTAAAGCAGAAAATTTCCCAAGCACGGGAGAAGAAGCTGATGTACAGATAAGTGAGGCATATAGAACTCCAAAGAGCCATGACCAAACTAAATCTATATCCAGATATATAATAATCAAAATATCCAAAATTCAGAGCAAAAACAGAATAGTAAAAGCTGTTAGAGAAAAGAAACAGATCACCTATAAAAGAAAGCCTGTTAGAACCATGGCAGACTTCTCCACACAAACCCTCACTCAGGAAGAGCTTGGAGTGAAGAATTTCAAGTCCTGAAAGAAAACAGCTTCTAACACAGATTGATGTACCCTGCAAAACTATCCTTCAAAATTAATGGGGAAATAAGATGCTTCTATGACAAAGAATAACTGAAAAATTCATGATCACCAAACCAATCAAAGAATACTGAAAGATAGTTTAGATAGAGATAAAAATGACTACAATTCCAAGAACAACAGAAAGAAACCACCAGAAAGGGTAAGCAATTAAAAAGAGGGGAAAAGTAAGGAACCAACAGCAGGAAAAATAACATGATAAAGTCAAGCCAATACGTATCAGTTGTCACCATCAGTGAAAATGGCCTCATTTCACCAATCAAAAGAAACAGATTGGCAGAATGAATCAAGAAACAAAATTCAACAATATGCTGTATACAAAGCACATTTAACTCAAAAAGACTGAAAAGTCAAAGAATGAAAACAGTACTCCATGCAACAGGAACACACAAGAAGGCATTCTTCAAACCAAGAACGATCAAAAGAGATAAAGAAGGTCACTGCATACTTGTTAGGAGAAAAATTCAAGAGAAAGAGATAACAATCATAATTACATATACACCAACTACAGGAGCACCCAACTATGTAAGACAAATATTAATAGACTAGAAAATA
>RJWM01021354.1:0-35502 GCA_004363535.1 Dasyprocta punctata | reverse complement strand
CTCCAGAGGTTGTGGAGGAAAGTCTCTGGGTGACCAGCCCACCAGCCCAGGTTCGCAGGCAGCAGCCGGCCCCTGCGCGCACCCCACCAACCATTGCGGAGCCAAGGCAGGCTGGGGAAAGGCAGTGGATAGCGCTGTAACAGCGCCCCCAGTGGCTACCATCTGAGTCGGCACCGGCTGGAGGAACCTGTCTCACTCCAGAGAGGTTGTGGTCAATGCAGGGAGCACCTGGGTCCCCAGTACCAATTTGACCAGGGGAACCCAGGAGTATGCCAAGACAAAGAAGCAGGGGGCAGTCTCTGGCCTCCAATTCAAGCAGAACAAATCCAAGAGATGCAAACGCATAGGAGATCAGAAGTCCGACAACTTAAGTTTGTGAGGTGATGGCAACTGAAGTAAAGAAACAACTTCATGAGGCTATAAAAGAAATTGGAACAAATACTAACTCAGGTAAAAGAAGAAATGAAAAACATAATAAAAGAACTGCTAGGCAACCCTAAAGGAGACATAGATGAAAAAATGGAGCACAGGAAAACGAGGGAAACCTGGAATGAACAACACAAAAAAGATTTAGAACACATGAAACAGATTCAAAGAGATTACCAGGAATTCAAAAAATCCAATGAAAGTTGGCAAAACCACCTGAAGGAAACTAAAGATAGACTTTCAAACCTCGAAGGCAGGTTTGCAGCTTGTGATCGTGAAAGGAAAGATCTCTTAAAAATAACAAGAAACCTGGAAGTAACAATACAACGGCTGTAAGACAACCCAAAGAAACGTAACTTAAGAATAAAAGGTGTGAGGCTGAGGCAGGCGGAGTGTTGTGGTTTGAGGCCCGCTTGGGCTGCAACGTAAGTGCAAGGCCGGCCTAAGCTACATAGTGCAACCCTGCCTCAAAAAAACTAGGGCTGGGAGTTTGGCTCAGTGACTTAAGCACCTGTCTGACAGGTGTGAGGCTGTGAGTTCGATCCCCAGTGCTGCCAAAAAAAAAAAAAAAAAAAAAAGAATAAAAGGTGTGACTGAAAAAGCAGGGATCAATACAAATCAAATTAAAAGCCTATTTACAGAAATAATTTCAGAAAACTTTCCAAGCATGGGGACAGGAAGTGTCTTTCAGGTAAGTGAAGCATACAGAACTCCATCTAAACATGACCAAAATATACCTACAACCAGACATATAATAATCAAGATCCCAGAAATTCAACACAAAAACAGAATATTAGAGAAAAAAACCAGATCACCTACAAAGGAAAACCCATCAGAATCACAACAGACTTCTCAACACAAACCATCAGGTCCAGAAGAGTGAACTATTTCAAGCCCTGAAAGAAAACAACTTCCAACCCAGATTGATGTACCCTGCAAAACTATCTTTCAAAATCAATGGAGAAACAAGATACTTCCACGACAAAGAACAACTAAAGGAATTTATGACAACCAAGCCAACCCTACAAAGAATACTGAAGGACATTTTAGATAAAAAAATCCACAGCTCCAGAAACAGCAGTAGAGGGGTATCACTGAGCGGGGCAGACAACTGAATAATCCATCATCGGGATTTGAGTCCATTAATGTCTTCAATGAGCTGTTCAGTTTGATCTTATTCTATCTCGAGCTGCCTAATTTTATTATATATGATGACATAGACAGCTATTTCAAAGATAACAAAATATATTAGGATAGCCTTTATTGATATTTGATCACTTTGTTTTGAAAGCCTGTATTGAGTGATTTTAACCTATTTTGGTTTGTTTGATTGTATTATAACAGATGATATAGGCAACTGCTTAGAAGATAATACGACGCATTATAGAAATCAACATTGTATTACTATGTATTGCTTCCATTGTTTTATTTTTTATTGGTTTTATTCTGTACTATTTTGTTTGATTATATTAGGCCCGATGGTATGGGCAGTTATTTTGAAGATAACAAGAGGTATTACAAGGGGAAAGGAGGAAAGAAGGAAGGGAAAAGGAAAAAAATATAGATTTATATGTGGGTATACATAAGATGGTCAAAATGACTATACTACTAAATGCATTAACTATGGAGAGAAAACAGCTTATACTCATACGATTAGATCAATTTTACATGTCTACATCTGTCAATCTGAGCAATCCCTTTGAAGGAAACAATATACAATGTTATAAACACTGTCAAACTCCAATCATCTCATTTTGTAAACCTGTAATGTTACAGTATCAGATTTGCTGTTGTTTGTTGGTCCCTTTAGCTTTTTGTTTCTCTTTTCTGTGACCATTGTTTTATTTCTTATTGGCTTTATTCTGAACTATTTTGTTTGATTATATTAGGCCCAATGATATGGGCAGTTATTTTACAGACAACAAGAGGTATTCTAAGGGGAAAGGAGGAAAGAAGGAAGGGAAAAGGAAAAAGACACAAATTTATAAATAGGTGTACATAAGATAGTTAAAATGACTATATTACTAAATGCATTAGCTATTGAAAAAGAACAGTTAATACTCATATGATTAGATCAATTTACATGTCTATATCTGTTAATATAAACAATCCCTTTGAAGGTAACGATATGCAATATTACAAATACTGTCAAATTCCAACCATCTCATTTTGTAAACCTATAATGTTATCGTATTGGATTTGTATTGTTGTCTGTCTCTTTTGCTTTTTGTTTCTCTTTTCTGTAACCATTTTCTCTTAAAAAAAAAAAATCATACTATACAGTGACTGTGATAAAAGCAGTGTGGTACTGGCAAAGAAACAGACCCAAAGATCAATGGAACAGATTAGAAGATGCAGAAACACACTCACTGGAAGAAAGATAGCCTCTTTAATAAATGGTGCTGGAAAAAGTGGCTCTACACATGCAAGATTAAAACTGGACCCATGTCTTTCACCATGCATCAAGCTAAAATCAGAATGGATCAAAGATTTCAACACTAAAAGAGAAACATTAAATCTGCTGGAAGATAGAGTAGGTAAAAGTCTTGAAGACATTGGTGTAGGAAAAGACTTTATGAACAAAACCTCGACTGCATGGGAACTATCACAAAGAATCAACACCTGGGATCTCACCCTATTGAAAAGCTTTTGCACAGCCAGAGAAACTACCAACAGAGTGAAGAGACAACTCACAATGTACCTCAAAGGATTACTATTTATTTTTTATTTTTTTGGACAAAGGATTACTATTGAGATCATATACAAAAAAGTCAGTCCTCCAGGTTTAAAGACTCAATCCAAATATGGCCATCTGAGACGAATACTCACTTCTCTGATAAAGAAATACCAACAGCAAATAAATATGTGAGAAAATGTTCACCATCACTGGTCATTTGAGAGATGCAAATGAAAACACTGAGACTCTACTTCATCCCAGAAAGAATGGCTATAATGAAGAAATCAAGCAATAATGAATGCTGGAGGGACTGTGGGGAAAAAGGAACTCTTCTCCACTATTGGTGGGAATGCAGACTGGTGTAACCACTGTGGAAATCAGTGTGGAGATTCCTCAAGAAACTAGAACTAGAGGTCCCATTCGATCCAGCTATTCCCATTCTGGGTATCTTACCAAAAGAATTAAAAACATCATACACCACAGAGATATATGTGTACCCATGTTTATAGCAGTACAGTTTGTAATAGCCAGACTTTGGAAACAACCTAAATGCCCATCGACAGAGGAATGGATAAAAAGATATGCTATTTTTAAACAATGGAATACTACTCAGCCATAAAGCAGGATAAACTGGACTTTTTTTTTTTTTTTTTTTTTTGTGGCACTAGGGATTGAACTCACAACCTCGCACCAGGGAGGGCAGGCACTTAAGCCACTGAGCCAAACTCCCAGTCCCTAGATTTTTGAGGCAGGGTCGGACTATGTAGCTCAGGCCAGCCTTGTGCTTGCGTTTTAGCCCAAGCCGGCCTCGAACTCACAACGCTCCTCCTACCTCAGCCTCCCAAGTGCTGGGATTAAAGGCGTGCGCCACCACGTCCGGCTGGACACTTCTATAGGTAAATGGATGCAACTTGAGACCATACTCATTAGTGAAATAAGACACATGTGTAAACATTGTATTGTCTCATTAATGTGAGAAGTTGAAAGAAACAACATATGTATATGTGTTCATATATGTATATGCATATGTATATAAAAATAGTTAAGGTAGTTATACTACAGATTTCTCTGAGTTCACTGAAGAGAAAGATCTGTGCTGGTATTGTTCAGATAATTGAACACAGATGTCTTGTGCTCTGGGTGAATGATTTGGGGATGAGAATATGCAATGTCTGTAACATTGTTGCCCCTGATTGACGTGTTTTGAAATTTTAAGTTTTATTCTTTTTTCTTTTTCTTCCTGAAATAAAATGGATTTGGAAAACAAAAAACAAACAGACAAACAAATCCTACCATTTAGTATAATTGTCATCCCTCAGTGTCAGCAGAGGACTAGTTAACAAAATCGAGGAATGCTCAAGTTTCTTATTTAAAAAAATGGCATAATATTTGCATATTAACTTACAAACTCATTTAAATTACATCATCTCTAGATTATTTAAGATACCTAAGACAATGTAAATGTTACATAAATAACATTATAAATGCCATATATGTACTTAATGTTTAGGGAATGACAAAAATTATGTTCAGGACAGATGTAGTTCTTCTCTCAAATATATTCCATTCATGGTTAGCAGAATCTGGATCCTGCAGATGCACAGAGCTGACTATATACATGTATTACTAAACAAAACAAAACAAAACAAAAACAAAAAGAAAATACAAGTTTGGAGGGACTGGTATTAGGATATCAACCATATTTAATTATAAAAAAATAACCAAGAAAACCATGCTAATACACACAAGGTAAGTACCTGTGGTCCAGCGCAGCTGATCTTACAAACGTCACAATAGTGAATCTGGGGTGGTTTGGGAGGCTGTTTTGGTTTCAATTGTTTATTCTGGAATGGTGCTTTTTTAGTAAAGGTGGTCCCTGTCCAAGCAGCTGTTGCTGCTGCAGCTGCAGCAGCAGCTGCTGCTTGCTTCTGTTGCTGCTGCTGCTGTTGATAGTAGGAGGATGCAGCTGAATACACTGCTGCTTCATAACCTGAATAAGATGTACCTTACAAAAAAGAAAATAAATAATTATATTACATAGTTATAGAAGAACAAATTAAATGTTATAAATGTAAACTCAATTTATTTGCCAAAAAAGGTAGAGTTACCTGTGCATTTTTACAATAATGTGTATCTCACAGAATCCAGAAAAATATACTCTATGTATTAAGTCATTCAATGACAGCTGTTGGTGTTCTTTTTTTTTTTGGTACCAGGAATCAAACTCAAGACCTTGCACTTGCCAGAAAGGTGCTGTGCTGCTGAGCTAAATCCCTGGCCTGAGAGTCATTGGTCTTGAAAAAGCCTATAGTTGGCAGGATGTGACAGTGATGAAACACATGTGATTATAGAATCTATTAATATCTTCCTAAACAAAAGTTGTCTGAACAAGCTGGGTGCGGTGGCACTTAACTGCAATTCCTGTACTTGAGAAGCAGAGGAAAGATGATGACAAAATAGGCTTCTTCTGCTGGATTAATTTAGTGAGACCATATCTCAAAAAACAAAAAAGACTGGACATACAGATCAGCAGAAAAGATCCTGATTCAATTCCCAACACTATAAGGGAAAAAAAAAAAAAATTCCTCTAAACATAATCCAGGTAGCACTGGGTTTGGGGATGGTGAACTAGGATACTAGATAGGTATACTAGATGCTAGAAGAAAAATCATAAAAATAACACTTAATACCCTCGGTGGCTAAGAGGATAAAAACGATTATTAAAAAAAAAAAAAAAAAAGTGGAAGACATAAAAATGACATCAAAATTTGAGCTCCAAGACTGATACACTTTACAACTGATAAAAGCAAGTACCTAATAAAAGCTGGTTTGGCCACCCAAGGCAAATAATGTTCAGTAGAAGTTTATGATAGGAGGTAGCTGAGGTTCAGATGAAAACAGGCCACCTCAGAATTAATGACCAATATACTGCTCTATCTTCCAAAACGAAAAAGTACTGTGTTTTCTGGGCGCTGTTTTCTACTCACACTATTTGAAGTCTCCAAAGAATAAGCACAATTACTGATATAGTATACACATTTATGAGACGGAAAAGTATATATGCTCCAAAATCTATAATAAATACTACGTAAGGGTAAAAACAGCTCAAAGAGCAAAAGTAACTGGGAAGGGAAAAGGCAGAAAGAGAAAAGGGAAGAGGAAAAGATATAAACCTGTATATATGTATATGTAAGATAACTAAAATGAACACACTATTGAATCTATTCGTTATTGAGAAAGTACAATTAATACTCATGATTAGATTAATTTTACATGTCTATATCTGTTAATGTAAGTAACCATTTTAAAGATAACGATACGCAATATTGCAAGCATTGTCAAGTTTCTATCATCCGATTTTGTAAACCTGCAATGTTACTGTAGTGTATTTACTCTAGTCGTTTGTTTGTCTCTTTTGCTTGTTGTTTTTGTTTTATATGTCTTTTTTTCTGTTTTTTTCTTCGCTAAAATAAAAAAAAAGAGGTATCTCTTACTATCTATGCACTTTTCTAGTTCTATTAACACTGTCAATCTTTGTTTTAACTAGTTTATATTATCAGTGACTGAAACTCAGGGACTTTTAGCTTTCAGGTGAATTAAAGCTTATCCAATCATAAAAAAAAAGTATACACATTTATATTCACTGATTTACAGATTTTAAAATCTGTAAAAGTTGTAAATTTGACAAAACTGCTGTCTATATAAGCATCCATGAAAGTTGGCAAACTTATCACTTCTAAGCTATGATCTCTGGAAATCTGGTTCATTCCCTTATTTACCAAACTCCAGAGTTAGGCTCATTTCTTTATTCTGTAAATGGTGAGAGATCCCTACGTGCTTAAGTGCTCTACCACCCAGCTACATTCTCTGCCTGACTTTTGGTCTCTTGAATGCACAGTGCTACACTGAAGAGACAAATGACTCACTGTTTCCAGTATACATACAAAGAAAGCAGGAATTGATAGGGTAAAAACTAAAATATATGAAAAATCAGAATCATAAGAATTAAGAAATGGATATATCCCAGAAAGAAGTTACGCAGCTTTTGAATAACGCATTCCCAAATTTTTATGGCAAGCTGTTTCACTATGTGTTTATGAAATTTTAAGGAGAAACGTGGTAACAGCCTGGTGTGCTGGCACACACCTATAGTCCTAGTACTTGGGAGGGTGAGGCAGGAGGATTGCTGTGATTTCAAGGTTAAGCTGAACTACATAGCAAGACCCTGTCTCTAAAAAACCCAACCCCTCCCCCTCAAAAACCCCAAAAAACAAAGGGAGGTAACAGACAAGAAAACATCTGAAATCAAAGTAGAAAAAGGCAGACAGACTAAAAGAACAGTACTAGGAATGGGGCTTAGTGGTAAGAGCACTTGCCTAATATACATGCAAGGCCCTGAATTCAATCTGTAACACTGCCAAAATGAGAACTATAAAACTATTTTTAGAATATTATTGATTAGGATCCTGATTTTTATACAAAAATTGTGTGTTTGTGCCACTAGGTATGGAATATAAGACGTCCTACATTCTAGATAGGTACGCTTTATTACTGAGGGACGTTCCCAATTTCTAGGAAACGTTCATAATAGAATAAAGCCATTATTAAATGGCTTTATTCTTTCTGTTTAGAAACTAAAAATGCCATTTAAATATAATGTATGCAGAGAACAAAAAACAGACTAAGGGTAACAGAGGCCAACAGTGCTGGATGACTGTATGTTCTAGTTTTTAAGGGCTCACAATATGGTAAGCTGTGTGCCAGACACAGTGCAGTTTCAGGAGAGATTTATAAAACAGGTCACTGCTTTACAGATGAGAAAACTGAGCCAGAGAGCACATGAAGTCTTTTTTAACAATGAGTTATTTAATCAATCGCCAGGTTAAGCCTACTCTTTGACAGTCATCTCTACTTGTGCACAAGTATTCTTACTAACAGATAATAGTTAAAAAAAATAATAATCCACTGAAAGGAGGGTTAAATTATCTGGAGTTCTGTTAAAGAACAGTTTAAGTTCTCTAACTACTAACAAATCAATGTATGGTTCTTATAAAAACATTATAAGAAGAAAAATACGAAAGTCTGTGACTTAAGTGTTACGTTGTTGTTTTGTTTTTTCGTCTTTTTGTGACATGATCTCATTATGCAGTTCAGGTTGGCCTTGAGCTCACTTTGTAGCCCAGGCTGGCCTTGAACTTACAATGATCCTCCTGCTTCAGCCTCCCAAATGCTGAGATTATAGGCATGGGACACCGCACCTGGCTAGTGTTAGGGTTTATATCTTGATGCTTCTCCAACAGTCTCATGTGTTCATAGGTGGGATTTTAGAAGATGACTGAATTATGGGGGTCATGGTAGGCTTTCTGGTTAAGAGGCAGGACCTGGTCAAAAGAGGCAGGTAATTAGGAGCATTGGCTGAAAGTGCTTATCTCCCTCCCTGAACTCTCCCTTCATTCCCTCTGCTTCCCTGCCACCATGACACAAGCAGATTTTCCACTGCTACACACCCATATCCCATGGTGTCCTGCCTTGCAAGCAACTATGAACTGAAAGCTCTATAAACAGCCAGAATAAACCTCTTTCTTTTTTTGGTACCAGCAATCGAACTCAGAACCTCATGCTTGTCAGGCAGGTTCTGTGCTGCTGAGCCCTGGCCCCAAACCTCTCCTTTTAAATTGTACCAAGGCAAGTAAGACATTCAGTAAAAGCTCAATTTTGAAAATTAATATAGTTTCACTTGAAAAGTTCTTTTATAAAAAATGTTTATCAACTAGGGGGCTGGTGACATAGCTCAGTGGCACAGCGCCTACTTTAGCAAGCACAAGGTCTTGAGTTTGACTCTTGGTCAAACAAACAAACAAAAAAGGAACACAATGCTTATCAACTAGAGGAAGGTACATTATTAGAACTGAAATATTTTAGAATGTACAGTATCAGAAACAAAGATAGTGTGGGTGGCGCACGCCTTTAATCCCAGCACTCGGGAGGCTGAGGTAGGTGGAGGGTTATGAGTTCGAGGCCGGCTTAGGCTACAACGCTAGTGCAAGGTCGGCCTGAGCTACACAGTGTGACCCTGCCTCAAAAAAGTAGGGCTGGGAGTTTGGCTCAGTGACTTAAGCGCCTGTCTGGTAGGCGAGAGGTTGAGTTCCATCCCTCTTGCAGCAAAAAGAAAAGAAACAAAGATACACAATTTCAGTGATTTCCTCATGCTACAAGTAACCATTAGTAGGTAGCAGTAGTCTAAAATTCCTTTATTTATTTATCTTTGATACAGGGTCTTACTATATAGTCCACTTGCCCTTCAGTCTCCTGAATGCTGGGATTATAGAGACAGGAGCCACCATATATGGCTGATTTTCATAAAAAGAAAAGCTGAAACTGGGTGTGGTATTACATGCCTGTAATTCCTGCACTCTGGCAGGCTGAGGTAGCAGAATCACCATTCTGAGTGTAGTTTGGGGAATTTAGCAACTTAGCAACACAGACTTAGCAAGATGCAGTCCCCCCCAAAAATATAAAATGGCTGGGGATGTAGCTCAGTGAAAAGGCCCTGGGTTGAACTCCCAGAATAAGGAGGTGAAGGGAAGTGAGACAGAGCTGACATTTAGAAGTTTAGCACAAGGAAACAAGTAGGCAAATGCACAAATAGTTACAACTGAGGGCAGTTCTCCATAGAATTGTTTCTAGTTTTTCTCTTATATTAATTGGCCTTTTTTTTTTTTTTTTTTGGCGGCACCGGGGATTGAACTCACAACCTCGCGCCTGCCAGGGCAGGCGCTTAAGGCACTGAGCCAAACTCCCAGCCCAGGTTTTTCAAGGCAGGGTCGCACTGTGTAGCTCAGGCCGGCCTTGCGCTCGCGTTGTAGCCCAAGCCGGCCTCGAACTCACAACGCTCCGCCTACCTCAGCCTCCGAGTGCTGGGATTAAAGGCGTGCGCCACCACGCCCGGCTATTAATTGGCTTTTTTATATACCAGTAGCAAAATCACTGAAAAAGACATCAAGAAAACGCTTCCATTCACAATAACTACAGAACACAAAACAAAAACCAAAGCCCAGAAATAAATCTAGCCAAGGAAGTGAATGCTCTCTAAAACCTAACAAAAATTACACAACGATTAAAGAAATTTAAGAGAACATGCAAAAAATTAGAAAGACATCCCATGTTCACGGATTGGAAGAATTAATACCATTAAGATATCCATATTACTCCGTGATCTACAGATTCATTCTTATCAATATGTCAATGTCATTTATCACAAAAATATAAAAAAAAAAACCACTCCTAAAATTTGGATGGAACCAACCACAAAAGTAGCCAAAGGAATCCTGAGCAAAACAAAACTGGTAGCCCTGCAGTACTGAACTTCAAAACACCAAATAAAATCACAATAACCAAACTGCACAGTACCGTCATAAAAATAGGCCAATGAAACAGAACAAAGAATACAAAAATAAAGCTACATCTTTTACAGTCAACTGATTTTTGACAAAGGCAGCAACAACATACACTGGAAAAAGGAGAATCATTTTTAGAAAGGATGTTTAAAAAACTAGATGGCCATTTTCAGAAGAAACGAGGCCTCTGTTTCTCACCATGTACAAAAACTACTCAAAATGGATGAAAGATTTTTAAAATGTAAGACCTGAAGCTATGAAACTACTAAAATAAATCATTAGAGAACTTCAGGACATTAGTCAGGATTTTATTGCTATAATGTTGGAAGCACACAACAAAAGCAATTGACAAATAGGATTATATCAAAATAAAAAGTGTGTATACACCAAAAGAAACCAGCAACAGAGTGAAAAAATGTTTGCCTAGCATATGCAAGGCCCTGGGTCACAAAGCCATCTTATAGAAGAGAACAAAGAATCTGCGAATTATTCATCCAACAAGGGATTGTATTCCAAACTATTTAAGGAACTCAATCTAATTAAATGAGTAGAAAACAATATGATTTAGTCAGGCGTGGTGACGCACGCCTGTATTCCAGCACTTTGGAGGCTGAGGCAGAAGGATCGTTTCAAGATTAAGACCAGCCTGAGCTAGAAAGTGAGCTCAAGGCCAGCCTGAACTGCAACTGCATAGTGAGACCCTGTTTGGGAAAAAAAAAAAAAAGAAAAGAAAAGAAAAAGAAAAAGGAAACAATATGATTTAAAATGGGGGCTGGGTTTAATAGATATTTCTCAGAAGATTCAAATAGCCACGCATATAAAAAACGCATAGTACCACTAATCATCACAGATATATAAACCAAAACTGCAATAAGATAGTAACCATTCTAACTGGATGAGATGCGAACAGCAAGATGGTAACATTACTTGCCTTTGCTGCCTCTGAAGGTATTTTACTTACTAGATCAAAGTTGTTCTCTTAAGTAAAAATGAGTTTTGTTTTTAATATTTATTTGTTGTTAAGTCTCCACACAGTATTCTCTGAAGTTCTCAAGTGCTGCAATTTGTACTCCAATTTCCAGGCTCATCTGGAGAACTGACTTTCCACTTGAGTTACTAGGAACATCAGTTGTCAATTTAGTCTGACGAACATTTGCTGCTGACATGTTGACTTTGTGAATGTATTAACGAAGATGCATCTATGAGCTGACTTTAAATGTCTAGTTCTTTTCCTTCCTAAGCTGAATGAATACCACACACTGTAACTGTAATAATATTTTTAAAAATTCCACTTTTTCATTGAACCTACCTAGCCTTTTTGAAGTCTATATAAACTTGTTTTGAACTAGTCTATACTAGGAATGTAAAGATAAAAATATCTTTTAGCATGTGAAAAAAAAACTTCTTTAAAGCCGGGTATGGTGGTGCATGCCTTTAATCCCAGCACTCAGGAGGCTGAGGTAGGCAGAGCATTGTGAGTTCGAGGCCAGCTTGGGCTACAACGCGAGCGCAAGGCCGGCCTTAGCTACACAGTGCGACCCTGCCTCAAAAAACTGAGACTGGGGGTTTGGCTCAGCAGCTTAAGCGCCTGCCTGGTAGGTGTGAGGTTGTGAGTTTCATCCCTGGTGCCAAAACAAAAAATAAAAAAATAAAACAAACAAAAAAAAAAGTTTGATTACGAAAGGTCATATTCTTTTATGCCTTCAGCAATGAGAAATGTAATGATTAATATTTCTATTAATGTTTAACTGTTAAAAAATGTTTACTAACAAATGATTCTGAATGTGAAGAACCCTGAAATACTGTTGCTGGCAATGTAAACTAGTATAGCCATTACAGAAAATAATACAGAGATTTCGAAAAAAAGTAGAAACTACCATATAATCCAGTAATCTTACTACTGCGTACTGTATAGATACAAAGGAATTAAAATTTGTGCGTCAAGGAGGCTTTTATACTTGCATGTTTACTGTGGCACTGCCCATAAAAAACTAGGGAATAAACCTAGGTGTCACTGACAGCTGAATAAAGAAAAAGAGGTAATATATAAACAAAGAATGTTATTCAGCCATTCTGCCATTTGCAACAGCATGACAGAACTAGAGGACGTTATGTTAAACAATATGGAGGCACAGAAGGACAAATTCTGCAATTCTTCACACACGGAAGCTACAAAGTTGGTATCAAAGAAACAGAGCCCGGAAAGGGTATGGGGAAGGGCAGAAGCGAGATGTCTGTGGATACAGTGTGAAAGGAGGAATAATTTCTAATGTTCTATGTCATAGTGAGGTAAGTATGGCTGATCATAATAAAATATTTCAAAGTAAGTTACTAGAGAGGACTTTGAATGCTCTTAACACAAAGAATGAATAAATGTTTGAAAAGGTGACAGATATGTTCATTACCCTGATCTGAGTATATACATTATATATAAGAATTATAGCACAATCACTACGTGTTACTACAGGTAAGTATGCATAGACGTGTGTGTGTGTGTGTGTGTGTGTTTTGAGACAGGGTCTCACTCTAATTCAGGCAGGCCTTGAACTTTTAGTAATCCTCTTGCCCCATCCTCCCAAGACTGGGATTACAGATAAATTGTCTTTATAAAAAGAGGAAATGTCCTCAAATCTTTCAATAAAATACAGTCATTAAAAGTTACTAAACACCACTGGTATATAAGAAACAATAAGGCTTCCTCTTGAAATGGTGGATTACGAGTCTAGGACAGGGAAAACTCTGTGTATCTGTAATAACTCACAGTGCTAGAAAGGAAAGAAATACTCAAAGATTGGCCCTGCCAAAAAGAGGGGCTGATTTGATGAGGATCTCATTGGCCAAACCAGGGATGCTGTGAGCCTCTAAGAGAGAAGTAAGAGAAATGGATTATAATACACTGAATGAAAAAGAATGCATCCATAGTGGTATCAAAAAAGTAGGTTGGAGCCAGGCACATTGGTGCACTCCTGTGATCCCAGCACTCAAGAAGCTGTAGCGGGAGGATTGCCCTGAGTCTGAAGCCAACCTGAGCTACATAGCAGACACTGTCTCAAACAACAACAACAAAAAAGTAGGCTGGGTGTGATGGTACAGGCCTCTTAATTCCAGTGCTCTGGGAAGCTGCATGAGGAGGCTGAAGCAAGAAGATCCTAAGTTTGAGCCCTACCTGAATAATTCTGTGACTGAGACCCTGTCTCGAAATAAAAACTGTCTGGGGATGTAGCCAGTGGAAAGACCCTGGGTTTATTTCCTAGTACTGCCAAAAAATAAAAATAATAAAAATAAAAATGGTGGAAGGAAGGACTCTACTTTAGAAAACACCTAAACATAAAAAGCGTATCTGTAAGTCAGGTATGCTGGCACATACCTGTAATCCTAACATGTGGGAGGCTGAGGCAGGAGGATTCCCATGAAATCTGAGGTTAGTGTGTGCTACGTAGTGATTTCAAGGCCACCCTGAATTATACAGAAAGACCCCATATCCAAAAAAACCAAAGTAGATAATTGTTCTAGATTAAAAGAAAGGCTTGAAACCAAATACAATTTCTGACCTTTGAATGGACTCTGTATTTAAAACAAGCACAAACAGAAACACATCAAAATACAAAGCTAAGCCATAAAAGACATTTGTGGACAAATGAAAAAATGTACGTAACTTGGTAATATTTACATTCAATTCATTTTTATTATATAGACATTGTGGCTGTGTAAAAAGAACATCTTTATTCTTAAGAAACACTTTCTGAAAAATTTAGGGTAAAGTATGTCACCTGTAACTTATAAAATATATTCACAAACATGGAAATAGGTTTTAGGGAAAGGAAAGATTATGTTCCAAACTATTAACAACTGGTGAATGTAGTTTATATGGTATATGGATGCTTCACGTATAATTTTTTTATTATACAAAATTTTAAATTCCCAAATAAAGTTGGGGGGGGGGAAACTACCAGAAGAATAATGTATAGCAACAACACAAAGCCAATTTGGACTATAATAAGCCTGCCTCAAAAAAAAAAAAAAAAAAAGATAGCATTTGTTTTCTTATAACAAAAACCATAATATTTATACATGTATATTCCCAAAAATACACATAGGAATATACAGGAGAGACCAAAGGTAAAATGTGAATGACAATTGGTGTCTAGATATAAAATGCCTAATCATTTAATTTTAAAAAACAAAAACAGTTCCTAATTTAAAATAATGTACTGCTTATATAAGAAAGCAGTCAATAAGAAACAATTATCTTTGAACTATGTAAGGCAAAGATCAAGTAACCGGAGAAAGTTCTTGACATTGTGACTATGTAAGAGAATGTGTTTATTCTTAGGAAGTATTTTCGGAAGAATTTAGGACAAAGTTCCAGGAGTAACTGATTTTACCTACATAAAGAGGGAAACAATGAAAACAATACTCTGGTACTCCTTATTTTGTACACATTCATATGGACAGTTTTATTTTTATTTTTTTTTAAGACAATGTAATACAAGCTGGCCTTGAGTTTGCTTATGTAGTCCAAGTTGATTTTGAACTCATTGCGATCCTTCTGCCTCAGCCTCCCAAGTGCCAAAATTATAGGCGAGTGCCACCACACCTGGCTCATATGGACATTTAAAAAAGCATCCAATTGTATTTCACTGTAATAAGCTTGACTATAACTAGTCAACCAAACAGGCAGAAAAACTGTATCTGGGAAGTATTATTTGACTAGGAATAATAAATTGTTAGATTTTAATAAAAGATTCCTTTCCTAAATAGGAAACATTTTGAACTAGTTCTTTTTTATTTACTTTTTTGAGAGACAGAGTCTCATTATGTAGTACAGACTGGCTTTGAACTCACTATGTAGCCCAGGGTAGCCCTGAACTCACAGCGAGCCTCTTGCCTCAGTTCATGAGTGCTGGGATTACAAGTATGCACTGCACTTGGCTTTATCTTCATTCTTCATAGGTTACAAAATACCTCTCTACCCTAACTCCCTTGGATAAAGTTCTCATTATTTACCAGCTTAGCCAGAGTTCTCACACTGTCTTCTCATTTCAATTCATGTCTGTGTGTTGTTACAGGTAATTTAAAAATCTACTGCAATCTTCCCTTTCTTAAGAGATCTGTGGCACCCCTTCTGTCAACAATATAGATATAGCTGAAAAACCACAGCGTACAAGATTTTTCACATACTGACATTTCTGGTCTCATCGCCTAGTATTTATCCCATATATCTTAAATTTCAGCCATAATGAACTCCTGTTCACAAATACTACTTGCCTGCCTAATTCATTACTGTAACCCTAATGCCTTGGAGCGAAGGGTAAGAAATATTAGAAATAAAGAGTATTTCTAAAACTCAGTATGGAGGCTTTAAGGATCCAAACTATAACAATGTATCAACAGATTAGAATTAAAATTGCCCATGCACCTTAAAGCCTTTGTGGAACAAGATACTACAAAATCAGTAACATGTAAAATAGTAACAAACCATATAATAGTATGAAGTCTAGTGTCTACCAAAAAGTAGTATGTGATTTTAATCATTGCAATATGATAAACTACCTTAACTAGAAATTAGCACAAGTAATGACATGGTAAAAGTTTTAGTGATCATACTGCTTGTATGGAAAATCAGTTTATCTGTGGCACTTCCTGAGTAATAACTTTGAATTTTCAAATTCATTTGGAAAAACTATGACCCTTCGACTAGTTGTTACTTCCTCTAATTACAATCCTAGGCCTGAGACTCACTACTACTATATTTGGAATATTCCAAATTTCCAAAGAGCACTTTGCTAAGATCTTCCTGTTTTTTTTTCTTCAGTACTGGGGACTGAACTCACAACCTCGCGCCTGCCACGCAGGCGCTTAAGCCACTGAGCCAAACTCCTAGCCCTATTTTTTTTGAGGCAGGGTCGCACTATGTAGTTCAGGCTGGCCTTGCTCACATTGTAGCCCAAGCCAGCCTCGAACACACAACGCTTCACCTACCTCAGCCTCCCTGAGTGCTGGGATTAGAGGCGTGTGCCACCACACCTGGCTCTAAGATCTTCCCCTAAAACAATAAAAACTATTTGCAGTATGATCCTTTTGTCACATTATATACATACATGCAATTAAATCAGTTCTTGCTATTGAGAATAAGGTAAGCTCACAAAAAAACTGAGTTTCTAGTAAATACCGTTGTAATTTGTCTACTCATTTAACCACAGTTTGTATCGGTCTTACCAGAATAAGTAACTGCTGTGGTACTGTAAGTAGCACTCTGAGTATAGGACGGCACCACAGTAGCCGCAGCTGCTACTGGCTGTACAGTGGAGGACACAGGATAAATGGAGAAAGTAGTGGTAGCCGGACTTGGTGTGGCTGGTTTTATGGCTGTCACTTGTCGAGTTTGCTGGGCTTGAGTATACTGGGTTGCACCTTGGCTGTAACCTGCTTTCGGAGCTAAAGCAAGAAAAAAAGACATCAGAAAATGAGTAAGGTCAGTCACTATACTTTTTGTAATAACATACTTAAAAACTAAAATGAGTAGGTGGCTAGTAGCGTGAACAATGTCTCGCTGGCAAAAAGAGATAAAGCTTAATATGCTTTTCATGTATTTCTAAAATGGTATTTTGGAAAACTTTACAGTTGAAATAGTAGTACATACAACTGGTAGATAAAACAAAAAGACTGTGTGTGTGTGTGTATGTGTGTATTTAGGTTAGTCAGTCTACCTCAGAATTGGGCTTAATGTTGGGAAGAGAAAAAAAACCAGCAACTCAAACAGGGTATTTCAATAGAAACTATGGGAAATTTCCTTCTGTCTTGTTTTGAAATCTAATGTTTTGTTCTGTTTTATTGTTTTGCTTTATTTCTGTATCTAGCAACCTGAGCAACTATTTTGAAGATAACAATATGTAATATAACCACTGTTAAATTCCTATCATCTTGTTTTGAAATCCTATATTGCTATTGTTGGTTTTTTGTTGCTGTTGTTTTGCTTTGGTTGTTGTTTTTTTGATATGCTTCTTGATTTTTCTGTTTTTCTCTTAAGAAAAAAAACCCAACGAGGTATTTCAATCCATATTAACATTTCCAATATTTAATTCTATGGAACTTGTTAATATATTGTTCTGGGCCTTTTACTGAGTTATCCATAATGAACAAGCTAACTGCAATTTACAGGTGCAATAGCTTGATCACAGCTATTTGTTTCTGTAGTACCACGGACTGAACCTACGGCCACATGCACAGCAAGCAATCACTGTACCACTGAGTTATGTATCTTTGGTCCTAGAATGCAGTTCTCCTTAAATGGCTGCTGTCAATGTCTCTGCTAAACTTTCTGCAGACTCTGACCAAATTCAAAACAATGTATATTTTAAAGAATCTTATCAGTCTTATAATCAAACAATAGATTAATAATTGCTTATTCATTATCACTAAAGCACAGAAGTTACTTCTGAGAAAGACCAAATATCAGAGGACCAAACTCATTTTACGCCTAGTTAAGATACCTTAAAACTTTTACCTGTATCTGTTTATGAAATTTGAGCACCTGACACAGAAAAAGACATTATTTTACAAAGAGGAAACTAATATCCAAGATTAAATGATTTAAAGTCAAGTGTCAGAAGTCATGACTAAATCATTATCTTCTGAGTTAGATAATGCAGCACTCTTAACCACAAGCCTAGCCTGTTAATTAACTAGCAAGTTCATTTTAAGCCATTCTACACACAAATTAACAAAGAAGAAACTAAAAAAAAAGGTCAGTCATTATCATTCAAAATAAAACCACTTTAAACAGTGCCTAAAACCACAGAACTAGGAAATCAACTGACTTAGCATGATATAATAAAAAATAAATGAATACATAATTTAAAAAGAGGGCTGAGGAAACAAAAACCAAAACAATCCTGAATCAATAGTTTATAATAAAACTGTATGTGTTAAAACCCACCTGTCTGGTAGTAGGTTTCTGCAACTGAAGGCTGAGGTTGGGCAGCGGCAGCTACAGCAGCAGCAGTTGCTGTTGGCTGTTGGTAGTACTGCTTACTGTCATAAGCTACAGCAGGAGCTGTGGATCTTACATATGAGTATGAATCCTAAAGAAAAGGGAAGAAAAAAATCTTGGCTGTTGATGGGAAAAGAATTCTTACTATTTACAAAAATAATAAAGAAAAACAACTTAAAAGTGTTCTCAGACCTAGACAAAAAAATAATTCAATATAGAAGAGATTCATTTTGGACTGTATCAAATAAAACTGAAAAGCATTTCAAGTAGTATATTTAACTTCTACAAATCAAGAATCTTCAAAACATTTAAAAATACTTATTCATGTACAAATTAGTTTTCTTTAAAAGTTCACAGCAATTTTGCATTAAAGATAGAGCCTACGGTATAAGAAGAAAACACCACTGAGGTTGAGAGTATAGCTTTAGTGGTAGAACTCATGTCTAGTATAGGGAGCTCTTCATTTGGATCCCCAGCAAAACAAAACAAAATAAAACAAAACAAAAGAAAGCAAAACAAAACAAATCCCCCCACAAACACCTGTGTTACTAAACTTTGTGATTACTCCTGCTTTCTTTTCACTATTTCAAGGATTAAGTGAATTTTGAAAAAAGGAGGGATGGGAAGGGACACGGGTAGAAAGGCTGAAGAGGTAGGTAAAGCCTAGAAAATAATGGCTTTTTTATAGATCTTATTTCAAACAACAAAATGAAACAACCACTAACATCAAAAGAATTCCAAATTTAGTAATTTAATAGCAAAGACTAGTATTTTGATTTAAATTTCAAGTTTTTAATTCATGAAGTCCCTAGGTTTTGGAAAGGCTGCGAAAATTGGATGAAGTTCAGAAGGACCAAAGTTTAAAAGTAAGACAAAAATAGGTCAAAGAAATTAGGATCAAACTTAATTAAATAAACAAGAGAGAAAAGCAATTTTTTCAAACCTAATACTACAATGAGAATTTACAGTTCTTATGAGACCAAAAGATATAAATGGATAAGTAAGAGCATGAAAATTTTTTATTACATGTAAAAGTATTGTGACAGTATAAATGAACAGGCAACAGGATTTTCATCTTTGATAAGTTTCAGGAAGAAACTATGTAATAGATTTGTCCTAATAGCTTGGGCTCAAGATCCTGAAAATAACAGACATACCTATGTTTCAAATGAATACATAGTCCACTCCACCAAAGATCAAAAGCTTAGTGTAAAATTAAAATATTTAACCAGTAATTCATATAAAACTTTTAAAAACTAAAGCAAAAGACCCACATACACAAATTGGGTAAAATGGCAAGTGAGAATTCCATAAAACTCATTTCAAGGAAACTTAGTACTTGGACTATGTCCCTCAAAATACAAAGATTCATTCACGCTTCTCTATCATTACAGGTAAAATTTTATTTTTATTTAGTTAGTGGTACTGGAGACCAAACCCAAGGGCCACTGAGTTCCTTTCTTCTGTTTTTTCTTTTAATTTTGAGACAGTGTTTCAACTAAGTTACCACGCTGGGCTTGAATTTGTTATACTTCTGGGGAATCTCAGCTTCCTGAGTAACTGGGATTTACAGATATGCACCACCTTGCTTGGCTACAGATTCTTTTTTTTTTTTTTTTTTTTTGAGACAGGGTCTTACTATGCAGTTCAGGCTGGCCTTGAGCTCAGTTTGTAGCTCAGGCCGGTGTCAAACTTGCAACGATCCTTCTGCCTCAGCCTCCTGGATGCTGGGATCATAGGCATGCGACACCACTCCCAGCTGGAGATTTATTTTTCTTCAAACTTTAACTAAGTTTATTGGTACATTTAGATAAACATAATGATCATATTCATCATAAGGATTTTGTACCTGTACTGATATATTTTGATTCCTCTTTTCCCAATCCCCTCTCTTCAACTCCACTTCCCCTCCCTCTTTATAAAGCTTTGTTTCCATTTTACCCTTTTTGTTGTTGTTTAGAGATAAAGTCTCACTATGTGAAACCTGGCCTTGAACTCAAAGCAATGTTGCTGCCTCAGCTTACTGAGTGCTGGAACTACAGGCATATGCCACCATACCTATTCTTTTTAAAAATTTATTTTCCTTTTCCCTTTCCCCTCCCTAGTTCCTTTTTCCTTTTGAACAATTTCTTCCCATTTCACAATACCTATTGTACATTTTAGTCCTTATTTACTCTTTTAGCCTCTCACACCAGGGAGACAATGCAACATTTACACACGTTGAGTCTGATTTATTTCACTTAAAGAGTATGGTCTCAAATTGCACCATTTACCTAGAAATGTTTCAAGTTTACCCTCCTTCTTCTTCATTTTTTTTTTGGGGACCAGGAATGAAACTCATGACCTCACGCTTGCCAGGCAGGCATTGTGCCACCGAACTATATCCCTGGCAAGTTTATCCTTCTTTATGGCTGAGTAGTACTCCATTATAAAAAAATACCACATCTTTTTGATCCATTCCGCAGCTGATGGATATCTGGGCTGTTTCCAAGATTTAGCTATTACAAATTGTGCTGCTATAAATGTGGGTGCACATCTACTGCAGTGGTTTATATTTTTAGTTCTGGCAAGATAACCAGAGTGGGTAGAGCTGGGTCAAATATGACCTCTAATCCTAGTCTTTTGAGGAACTCTCCTCAGTGGGTTGCACCTGTTTATACTCCCACCAAACAGTGGAGAAGGGTTCCTTTTCCCCACAGCTCCTCCAGCATTTGTTATTGGTTGACCTCTTGATAATAGCCATTCCTTTCTGGAGTGGAATGAAATCTCAGTGTTTCAATTTGCATCTCTTGAATAATCAGTGATGTTGAACATTTTTTCATGCATTTATTTGCTGTTTGTATTTCTTCATCTGAGAAGTGAATATTCATCTCAGATGACCATTTTTGGATTGGGTCTTTAGATTGGGGGGGTCTGATGTTTTTCAATTCTTTATATGTTCTGGATATAAGTCTTTTGTTGGAGGGACTACTGGCTAAAATATTTTCCCACTCTGTGAGTTGTCTTTTCACTGTTGGTGATTTCTTTAGCTGTGCAAAAGCTTTTTAATAGGATGATCCCAGTTTGATTCTTTGTGTTATTTCTTGTGCAGCTGGGGTTTTGTTCATTAAATTTTTGCTTACACCTATGTCTTCAAGAGTTCTGGCTACTCTCTCTTTCAGCTGACTTAGTAATTCTTTTAATATTTAGATCTTCAATCCATTTTGATTTTAGTTTAGTGCATGGTGATAGACATGGGTCTGGTTTTAACCTGTGGCAAGCATAAAGCCAGTTTTTCCAGCATCATTTACTAAAGAGGCCATCTTTCTTCCAGTGAAAGCATTTTGCTGCCTTGTCAAAGATAAGGGGCTGGGTGTGTTTAGACTTGTTTCTGCGTTTTCTAATCTATTTCACTGATCCTCAGGTCTGTTTCTTGTTTTGCCACTACTATGCTGTTTCTATTTTTAAATTTTATTTATTTATTTATTTATTTTGTGGCACCGGCGATCAAACTCATAACCTCATGCCTGCCAGGCACTGAGCCAAACTCCCGGCCCTAGTTTTTTGAGAAAGGGTCGCACTATGTAGCTCAGGCCAGCCTTGAACTCACAACGTTCCTCTTCAGCCTCCAAAGTGCTGGGATTAAAGGCGCGTGCCACCACGCCCAGCACTATGCTGTTAATTCCAGTAGCTCTGTCGTGTAATTTCAAGACAGGGATTGTGATGACCCCCACCTTGCCTTTGTTGGTGAGAATTGTTTTTGTTATTCGAAGTCTCTTCTGGTTCCAAATGAATTTTAGGAATGTTTTCTCTAGTTCTATGAGGTATGCTAACAAATTTTGATTGGGATTGCATTAAATCTGTATAACAATTCTGGGAGTATGGCCATTTTCACTGTGTTGGTGCTTCTTATCCATGAGCACGGGATAGCTTCACATTGTCTGATATCCTCTTCAATCACCTTTTTCAGAGTAATTTTCACCGTAATGCTACACTATATCAAGCGCCAAAGACCAAAATCACATGATCATTTCAACAGATGCAGAAAAAGCATTTGACAAAGTTCAACACCCATTCGTTAAAAAAAAAAAAAAAAAATCCCATGGAAAATTGGATAGACGATTTTTACCTTAATCTGATAAAAGTCATCTATGACTAACCAACAGTCAACATCACACTAAATGGTCAACAATTGAAAACTTTCACTCTAAAATCAGGAACAAGGCAAGGATGTTCACTATCACCACTCTATTCAATATAGTTCTGGAAACATTAGCCAAGTGACAAGAAAAAAATTAAAAGAATAAGGACAGGAAAGGAAGAAGTTACAGTATCATTATTTGCAGATGACATGACACTCCACATAGAACACCCCAAAACCTACACCAAAAGATTTACAGATTTAATAACCAAATTTAGAAGTATAGCTGGATACAAAAATCAACGCTCAAAAATCAACAGCATTCCTGCACACAAACAACAAACTCACTAAAAGAGAAGTTAGGGAAACCACACTCTTCACAATAGCATAATACCAAAAAAAGAAATACTTAGGAATCAATCTACAGACATACTAGAATCAATCTACAGACATACTTTAGAAATTCAAGATTGAAAAGCATTGGCATAGCCATTATATTATACACTAAGAGCCTACTGAACTTACAGCTAAAGGCTACTGAGACTAGTTTTCTTACCTGGTAATTTTGTGTAGTAGCTGGGGGTGGTGGTGGTGGTGCTTCTTGTTGCCTCTGGGTATAACCATAGTCAGTTGCTGAATGTGCAGTGGGGTAGCCTCCATAAGCAGCGGCTGTTGCAGCAGCTGCAACTGCTACTGGAGCGGGTCTGGCAACTGCAACTGTGGCGGCTGCTGGTGCATAGGCAGCAGTAACTGTGTGGGCAGCTACTGGAGCCTGATGGACAGTGTAGCTAGCAACTGTAGTTGGATGAGAATATGCTACACCCGAAGCTGGCTGCTGGCTATATTGTGAAGTAGAAGAACATAATAAAATGATTTTAAAATCAAGGAGTTTATTAACTTAGAATTATTTAACAAACTAAAAGTACATTTGCAAATAATGTAATCATGGACACAAAAGGCCAAGTATTTGAACTCAACAAAACTCTTAATCTTCATTTCTTAATCATAATACTTTAGGTCACTGATTATATTGCAAAGCATGAAGAACAAACTAGAATAAGAAACTATACTAAGGGGGAAAAAATGACCAAATTACAAGTTTCAAAGTATTTGTTGTATAAATTTTGTATTATAATTTACCCTTAAAATATTAACCAAGAGAATCTTATTTTAACCCATTTACAGAAAAAATTTAAGGCAAAAACTGTCCACTAGCTGACTTAAGGATTATTTTTATTGTTCTACATCAGTGGTTCTCAGTTAAGGGAGATTTTTTTACCTGCATGGGTCATTTGGCCAAAACTGTAAGCTTTCATTTTTTTGTCTATGGGAATTGAACTAGGGCCTGGGCATGCTAAAGCACACCACCACCGAGTTATACCTCCAGTCATGGAGATATGTTTGATGATCAAACTGCAGGGGAATGTGATGGTAATGTGTGTTACTGGTATTTAGTGGGTAGAGGCCAGGGATACTGCTAGTCATTTTCAAATATATATGAGCCCTTACACACAAATAATTACATACAGTTTATCAATAGTGCTAAGGTTGAGTAATTCTGTTTTAGGGCAGAACTTACAAAAGAATATTATTTTAGATAATATTTCCAGCTTGTAGGTATTTTAAAATTTACTCACCAGGCGTGGTGGCGCATGCCTGCAATCCCAGCACTGAGGAGGCTGAGGCAGGAGGATTGTTATAAGATCAAGAGCAGCCTGGGCTACAAAGTGAGCACAAGGCCAGCCTGAACTGCAACTGCATAGTGAGACCCTGACTCAAAAAATCTCTTAAAAATGTAACAGCACAAAAAAATTAAAATGATTGATGTAAAAGGAGAACTAAATCAGATGCCTTGCAATCGTTACCATTTAAACCTCAAAAGCAGCAAAAACATTGCACATAATAGTAATTAAGTTTCTACCTTAAATTTTTAGAACTACATTATTTAAACATTTTAAAAATTCTTTTTAAAAAAGCAACCACTCTATCCACTCTACTCAGAATAATGCTGAGTAGATTGTAGGTCCTTCTAAGCCCACATTGTCCAAAAGATAAATCATAAGTAGATTTACAGGACTGCCAGAGCAAAGCTTTGAATACAGCCTGTGCTGCAACACATGGGAGTTAGTACACCAAAGGAACCTTCCTAAACCAATCCCTATTTTAACCTTTGTCTCTTTCTTTCTTTTTTATTTGGGGGGGGGGTAACCAGGGATCGAATTCAGGACCTCGCACTTGCCAGGGAGGCACTTGTGCCACCGAGCTAAATCCCTAGCCCCCTCCCCGGCTTTTTTGGGTACTAGGAATCAAACTTAGGACCTAGCACTTGCCAGGCAGGTGCTGTGCCACTGCGCTACATCCCTGGCTCCCCATTTTAACTTTCAAATCAAGAGACTATGTCACATAAAACTAAAGACCTATAGGTATTAGTATATAAAAGTACATTTATTATTTAAGGTTCTCTGATACCACTGCTAAGGCTATCTTACTATGGCAGTAATGCTTTCCAAAACAAAGGAGAGTCCCAACAGCTATTCAACTGGAAAAAAAAAATTTTTTTTTTTGGTACCAGGGATCAAACTCACGACCTCGCGCTTGCCAGGCAGGCACTTATGTTGCTGAGCTAGATCCCTGGCCTCAGCTGGCAAATTTTAGCTGACCACAAGTTTAAATATGATGTGACAGTTACGAATAGGTAAGGGGGGGAAAAAAAATTCCAAAACAAAACAGAACTGACATAAGCTGAAGCGGCATCAATAAATTAGAATATCTGATTCATGAATTACAGTGCAGGGTATTCTGTACTTAAGTGTGCATGATACCATAGAAATACAGGATACAATTAAAATTTTAGATCATCATTTTAATTGTATTATGAAAGACACTGATAAAACTAGCATGCATTCAGAAGGAATCAACAAGAAGCTTATAGATATAGGTTTTATTTCACATAAAAGTGTAGGGCCTGAGGAAATTCAGTCTAGAAAAGGTGATAGCTGCCTTCTAAAAGAAGACACTTACTCCATGCTGCTCCAGAGAACAGAACTAGAACCAACAGATGGAAGTTACAGGGTGGCAGGGTTCAGTCCAATATGAAAAAGAAAACAAAAAACAAAAAACAAAAACAAAAAACTTAGAATCCAAAGAATGGAATTCAAAGAAACTTTTAGTTTCTCTATTTGGAGGAGGTTTCCACATTTTGATACAAAAGTGGCCAACATTTTCTACATATATGCCAATTATGAGAGAGAAAAGGGGAAGTTTACATTTTAATAGAGGGAAATTTTCCATCAACATTTTTCTATGGACAATCCCACTTTCTTAAGAAAACATGTCAATAACAAGCTACACTCCTGAGTAAATTCTTAGACCCCAGATAAAGAACCATATCTAAAACATACATATACATACACAAGGTCTGCAAAACTTGTAGTAAACATTTAAATAACAACTGAAGATTTCACACATCCGGACTACATGCTTAGTTATATAAAAATTCATAGTCTTGGGTTCTTATACAGTTGTCCCTTTGTATTTGTGGATGACTGGTTCCAGGACTCCCCAGGTATAACAAGTCCAAGGACGTTCAATTCTTTTATATAAAATGGTATAGTATCTGCATATAATCAATATACATCATCCAGTATACAGTAAATCTCTAGATTACTTACAATGGTTATATAATATAAATGCTATGTAAATGATTGTGTACTGTTCAGGCAGTAAAAAAAGCATGCACAAATTTACAACAGATACTTTTTTTTTTTTTTGAGTATTTTTCATCACTGCACTGTTTCTTCTCCAGTCTATGTCCTCATTTCTTGTTCCTCAATACTTGGTCCAGAGGTTTAAAACACAAGTAGAAAAAGAGTGGAAGTTTCAAGTTAACTACGTGAGCAATAATACGACTTATAAGGTCTCTGATTCTAACCTTGATTCATGTGACCAGGAAGACTATATGCTCTGGTTTATGCCTGCTGTCCCAGTGCAATAGTATTATTAATAGTATTCTCTTGTCTTGGTTTGAACAATAAATTATATAGTCACCTTCCCAGGAGCCTTAAAAAAAAGATGCCAGTACAATTAGCAGCTACTTTGTATACATCTTTAGGGTTGTCTAACCAAACTTTGCCTCCATATATAGTCAGGTTTCCACTCATCACCTGAACTAAAATCTTAACCTCTACACCAAAGCATTGAGAGGAATGATAATTCAGTGCCAATTAACTATGCCAAGGACTGGGGCAGTTGACTGCTGTTCAAAATAATGATTCTCTGGGTGGTTATCCTAAATCACCTGAAAAACTCTCCATTCCAAATAGCCAAGTCAACTGGAAATATTCAATGGCTAAATGAGTTTACTTCTTTACAATTCAGGTCAAGGGATAATGGTATAACCCAAGGTAGAGCCTTATGAGAATATGAAGCTCTGAGTAGAATCCTCAGCACTGAGGGAAAGGTTAGTGGTAGAAAGAAAAGAAAAAAACTCAGGTCAAATTAAATTCAAATCAGTTCGTGCAAAATATTCATAGTCCAAACAGTTCAAATCAAAGCTTTTATCTAGTTAGGAGTATTAAAATATAAAAGGTATAAATTATCTCATCAAAACAGGACATGAAGTAAATAAAAATCCAAGTCTTATGCTATAAAAATAATTTGTGAAATATGAAAAGACTTTAAATTTCTAAGCATTCAATAGAGCAGAAGCTTATATTTGGATTATCCCTTTTTTGGGATAATCTTTGTAAATAAATAAAATCTAATCAGAGTTAGTTTTAAACTGAGACAAGCTATTAATAATAAATCTTCAAACATACTCCAAGAAATAATTTATGTAAGAAAGGTTTGGAAATATTTCAAGAATCAGACATAAAAAAGATTACTTCTATTGATGAAAAAATGGAAAAGAGGCTATCTTGGGAATTAACAGATCTTTCTAGGCAGCCTATTGCTTTCTTTTCATTTTTTTGAGCCAGGGTCTTACTTTGTAGTTCAGGTCGCCTTGAACCTTTGGTGATTCTCCTGTCTCAGGCTCCTCAGTGCTGGATTACAAGAATGTGCTACAATGTACAGCTTAAAGACAACCAAAAAGTCAAGTATTTTTTAAAAGCCTCCTATAAACTGCAAAATAAATTAAAAACGATTCTGTGGGAAAGGAGTATCTCGAGATAATGGACAAGAATTTTTTAAAAAAAAATACTAACTTTATACTGGTTAGAAGTCTAAGAGGCCAGCAATAGCCAACAAGAAGGAATTCTAGAGGGAAAACAAAAAAGCAAAATAATTCAGAGAATGTTCCACTCATGAAGGAAAGCAGATTTTTCAAATTAAATGGTCTTAGAAAGCACAAAACAGAAGGAAAGAATAAAGCTTGAACATACAGTGTTTTACATCTCAACCCAAAAAAAGATCCTTCAGTTTTCCAGAGGAAAAAACCTAGTTACCTACAACGAAATGAAAATAACACTTCTTACGGATAACACTAATCACTAGTAGACAATAGTGTCGTATCTTCAAAATTCAAGGGAAAATGGTTGTTAAATGGTCTAAATATGGGAGCAAAATTTTTTTGTACATTCAAGTAGTGGAGTTTACCTCTTAAATACCTTTTCTCAAGAAATTCTATGAAGATATACTCCAGGCTACAAAAAACAAACCAAAGAAACAGGGATCCTTCACAGTAGAGAAAGATGAAAGCATAGGTCAGCAGTTATGAAGCAGGTACAGACATCAATGGTTTAGACTGTAATCAGTTTAGACTGTAATCAGAGGAAGACTAGCAGTATCTGAGAGAAAGATGTTCAGAAGATAAAGAATTAGACAAAACAGACTTTCAAGGAATCTAAAAATCTTAAGATATAATCAAGTCAAGCCGGGCGTGGTGGTGCACGTCTTTAATCCCAGCACTCGGGAGGCTGAGGTAGGAGGAGCTTTGTGAGTTCAAGGCCTGCTTGGGCTTCACGGCGAGCACAAGGCCGGTCTGAGCTACATAGTGCGACCTTGCCTCAAAAAACTAGTGCTGGGAGTTTGGCTCAGTGGCTTAAGTGCCTGTCTGGCAGGTGTGAGGCTGTGAGTTCGATCCCCAGTGCCACAAAAAAAAAAAAAAAAAAAAAAAAAAGATATAATCAAGTCAGTGTCAGCAAGATTTAATTTAAAAAAAAAGTAGTGAAAGATTTTGTAAGCATGAAATTATTCAAGAAAGATATGATTCCAGTAGAAGACTTCACAGTTGGGCAGTTAGGTACAAAAAAGGGAAAATCTATTTGAATTTGAGACTATTAAGATTTTCTATTAAAGTGGAATAATACTTGTCTCCACAGTAAATATTATTCATCCAATCATAATGAAATAGTTTTTGCTTTCAAGTTTTAGAAACAACCTAAATTACAGAAGATAAACTATGATTACACAATACAACAAATGTATTACAAGTAAAACTACAGAAATAAATTGAGGGATGGGTAAATGGAAAATGAGGAAAAGGAAAAGTATTTTCAAGATTACTGAAGTAGATAAGTCAGGCAAGGTGGAGCACACCTGTAATCCTAGCATTTGGGAAGCTAAGGCAGGAGACTTGCTGCAAGTGTAACACCAGTCTGGGTTACATGATGAGTCCAAGGTCAGCCTGAGCTATTACATAGCAAGACCCTGTGTCTAAAACAAAACAAAACAAAACATGCAAAACACTTAAGTAGAGAATACTGAGTTATGAAATAGCCTATCACTAAATTTGGGATGAGGAGAAATAAGCAAGAGTAAAAAAAAGTCTTAAATTGTGGGAAATAAAAATTAACTACGTAAAGGTGTTAGATACCGAAAGAAGCATATTATTCAATGATATAGACATTAATAACAGAAGAAAGGAAACTAGATGCACTAAGGGCAAAGTTCTCTGCAAAGTAGAAGTTGATATACCACAGCAGTTTTAAAATGTGATCCAAGTACCCCTAAGATCTTTTCAGGGGTCATGATATTCTTCCTTCTGCAATTACACATTTATTTGCATAAACCTAACCTTGAATCATATATATTTTAACCCAATTTACTGCGATGGATTCAATATAACAGATTTCAGAATCCAACAATCTTAATACATAATTGATTTGTAAAAATGTAAAACAATGCCTCTTATCTCACTGCTTTGGAATTTATTTTTTATCAAGCTATTTTTGTTAACAGGTAATGATTTTACTACTCTCATTTTTAATCATTTAATAAGTACCTCTGAAGTTTCTTTAATTTTTAAAACAAAAGCCCTTTGGGCTATTAAGTGTCACAGAGGCCCTAAAACCAAAAAGTTTGAGACTGACATTTTATGAAAAGCCCATTAACTTTGAGTCTGTAATAGTCACTCAGCATTCACTTTCCTGCTAAGAAAGTTTCCTTCTATTATACAACAGGGAAAAAGAAACTGCTTAGTTTATTAATAAAAAATTCATTTATGGCAAAGTAAGGTTTTAATTAATAACCACTTATCACTTAACCCTAAACTCAAGAAATAGGAGAGCCAAAGAATTAACCTAAGCAATGTGGCCTCAGTGTAAGCATGCTTAAAACCCTCAGGACATAAGCCAGGCTCCAGAGGACCCCATCCCTTATTTTCCTACTTCAAATATGTACTTCAGCATTATAGTAGCCGGCTGCGCATTTCAGTACCTTTCCCTGAAGGACACAGGAAGCAGCAATCTATGTGCTTACTCACTTGGTATGACGAATGGCAGAGTATACACACGTGCAAAAGTGGCAAAACAGGATTTGGACACACTTTACGCTTGGCTAACCGTTTTTGTGTATGTTTACCTGAGTATTACAGAGGGTGCAACAGACCCACACCACTCCAGAATTTGTTGAAAATAAGTTTCTTTTTTATTTTCCTGGTAGAGGTAGCCCAATTTGGTATAGTGGCACATGAAAAGCCAGATTCCCAACTTTTGGAGGTCAAAAGTGAATTATGAGATTATGTGTGCATGGATGATGAAGAACCATTATGTTAAAATACATGCTTTTTCTAGCAGAAAAATGATGTGGGTGCATGATGATGATGACTTTGACACTGGCCATGTGAGCCAAGTTCCTGTCACACTGAAATGGAGCAAGAATCAATACAGACAAGTGGGAATTATTGTGCACTGTTGTTGGGATTATAAAATGCTACAGAAAACAGTATAGAGGCTTTCCAAAAAATTCGAAGTAGAACTATCATTGTGACCTAGCAATCTCACATTTGAGTGTATGTCCAGAAGTCATAAAAGCTCAGTGTAACAGATATTTGCACATCCAGTGCTATTCACAAGAGTCAAAAGATGGAAGAAACCCAAATGTCCACCAACAGAGAAATAAATACACTGCAATATATACATACAAAGGTTCAGTCTCAAAAAGGAAATTCTGCCATGGGTAGAGAATGTGGATAAACCTTAAGAACATTATATGTTAAGTGAAACAGGCCAATTACAAAACAAATACTGTATTAAAAACTTACATGAGACATTCAGAGCCCTAAAATTCCTAGAAACATAAAGTGGAGTGGTGGTTAGCAGAGAAAAACTGGAGTTGTCATTTAATGGCTAGTTTCAGATTTACAAGATGAGAAATGTCTAGAGATGTGTTTCACAACAATGTGAATATACTTAACACTACTGAACTATATTCTTAAAAAGGACAATGATAATTTTTATGACAAACCTGAATAGTTCTACCTCATTCCAACTTAATTACTGCTACTTAAGACAATTTTTCAAAAGTAAGAAAAACAAATGAACATTTAGTATTCAGTTAAGTAAACTGAAAATGAAAAAATCCTACCAGTAGAAGATAGCTAAAAATGGAGATGGTATTTTTAAAATCATATCTTGGTTAAATGAGTGAATAGGCTAGACAGAAGTAATTCTGAAGCTAACAGCCATGAGTAAACTAGGCTTTCTAGAGGCATCTGATGATCCCCAGAGGTCTAGAACAGGTAGGCAGCAGGTCTTCAAACTGCTCTTGCACTATGAGGTAAGGAACATTAAATTAAGTACAGAATGTGAATCAATATACTGCTTCCTTCAAGAGAATTTTACTACTTAAAAAAAAAAGTGAGCTGAATTAAACAGTGCTGTGTAACGCAGCTGAGTTGCACACTTCTATAAATAACTTTTATGAGCTAGTAACAAAAGTTTTCTACCATCTTTAAGAGAAAATTGTAAGGATAAACTATCTCAGCCTTGGCTATGGGTAAAGAGAAGTCCCTTTTAACCACAAAATAGCCTTCATCTAGGTTTTGGCTCTCTGACCAGGATTTACACCAGGCAATTTAATACAACTCTAGCCTGACAATGCTTGCAGGTGGCACAAAATGTGTATCTATCCCCAAATACTACAAATAATGTTCCAATAGAAAATCTTGTTTTAAAAAAACAAAACTCAACAAACAGCATAAAGAAGCTAATGTAAGAATGTGCAGAAAAAACAAATTTTTTGAAAGAAGTACAGATACTATAGAATTATTCAGTACAAAAGATCTATAAATTTAGAGAGACTGAGATCAGGGAAAAAGAAGCCCATCAAAAATAATTAGATGAACTTCTAAAAGAATGAAGCGAGCTGGGCATGGTGGCGCACGCCTTTAATCCCAGCACTTTGGAGGCTGAGGTAAGTGGAGCATTGTGGGTTCGAGGCCAGCTTGGGCTACAACGTGAGCAAGGCCGGCCTGAACTACATAGTGCGACCATGTCTCAAAAAAAATAGGGCCAGGAGTTTGGCTCAGTGGCTTAAGCACCTGCTTGGCAGGCGTGAGGTTGAGAGTTCTATCCCCGGTACCAACCAAAAAAAAAAAAAAAAAGAAGAAAGAATGAAGCTTAACTTCCAAAATGAAATGGCACAGAAAAACTTATAACCTGAAACTCAAAAAAGTATCACATAAATGATTAGACACGAATGGCAAAATAGTGAACTAAGCCAGTCATGGTGGCACATGTCTGTATTTGCAGCACTCAGGAGCCTGAGGCAGGACTGCTAAGAAAAAGTTTGAGGCCATCTTCAGCTACCTAGTGAATTCAAGGCCAGACTAGACTACATAGTGAGACCCTGTCTCAAAAAATTACCAGCATACATCTCAGTGAAAAATAGTAAACAGAAACTCTTGTAGGCAGTCAGAGGAAAATACTGCCTACAGTGACTAACATCTACTCAAGTATAAGGATAAATTACATTTTGAGATTGAGGAGAGAACAAGTTACTCATATTTACACTAATGGAAACTCTGATTTTCCTTAGGAAGAATGAAAATGATTTCAGAATGAACGCTAAACAAAAAGAGTGGTAAATATAAACTTACATAATCACTAACAACACAAATTGTGTTCAACAGTAATTAGTTGTGGGGTTAAAAAACTAAAACATATAAAATTACATAAATATAAAAATCTAATACATATAAATTTAACAGTGCTCAAATCTTCAGATGAAGTTACTATGACTATATAGAAATCATGAGAACCTCTAAAAAAGAAAAAACAACTCATAAACTACTGGGTACAATACAAACTGATACCAAAAATCAATTCAAAGTGTTCTGTAACTAAGAAAAAAAAATTCATCATTTCTCACACATTTTGTTAACACTGCTTCAGGGAACAATATGAATATTCTCACTAAGAACAAAGAATTAAAAATAGCCAATTCAATTTTTAACTTTTTTTTTTTTTGAAGACAAGGTCTCACTATAGTTCCAACTGGCCTTGGCTTTCTGAGTGCTGGGATTACTTACAGGTGTGCATCACTACATTCAGTGGTTTCTAACAAAGTTTTTTACAAACTTACTAGAATATTTTCAGAAGTATGTGGATTTCATGTGGTTATTTTTAATGTGTTGTGTTGTAAAAAAAAAAAAAAAAAAAAACCTAGGATAACTGGGTTTTTTATTTTTGGTACCTGCACTAGGACTCAGCACCTTGTGCTTGCCAGGCAGGCACTTACACTGCTGAGCTATATCCATGGCCCTGCATAGTCTAACAGTAACAAGCTGAAAAGCATTACAATTAAATTTACATTTTATAAAGATCAATATGGTAAAAATAGTGTAGCTGGGCAGGGTTGGAAAATGAAAGATGCTATAAAGCCATCTTTGTAAATGATGGCATTCTTTGGCCTGGTTTACATGCTATTGTTTAAAAGGCTTTCTCATTGTTTTGCTTAACAAAAATTATCGTATGTCTTCAACTCTATTCTCAAGAATATTCTTTGCCAGTTATTTGTTTCTTTCCCTGGCCTTACCTTAAACACAGATGCTCTTCAAATCTGTAACACCACCCTTTATTTTTCTTTCACTAATTTGAAACATGAATACTAAATGCTTAATGTATGCTAAGCACGGTCCTTTCTGTGGTTTCATTCACATTTAACAGTTCTAACTGGATCTCCACCCACATGGATGATATCCAGGTTTACACTTGCCAACTCTCACCCTTTGCGAGCACTATTTCCAAGTACCTAGTGGAATAATGGCTAACACTGATGGGAATACATGTCAGCCAATGTTCTGAGCACTTTACAAATAATACTGAATCATCAACACAATACAATGAAAGAATGTTGAGGCTTCTTGAGATGCTGATAGTTCTATTTAATTTGGATATAAGTTTACACAAATGTGTTTAGTGCATGACACTTCAACAAGCTATCCTCCTAGTATATGTGCAGCTTTTTTATACAAATAAACGTGGTTTAAAAACCTCAATTGCATGAGATACGGGTATTATTTCCAATTTATAAAGAAACTGTAATACCAGCAGCCTATGTGTCCAAGGTCATACGGCAGGTAATAGAAGACACCAGACAAAGCTCAGGTAGCCTGAATTCAGTGCCCATCTAGTTTGACACATATGCAATTCACACATTGCTGTTTGGCTCAGCACACTTCCTTTGTCTACAATGACATTTGATTTTCAGAATGAAAGACCATAATGTCTGTCTCAAACTTCATAGTCAGATCTTTCCCAATTTCTCATTTAAGTTATTTCATCAAAACTCAGGATCATTATCATGGCACAGCTACTTGTACATATATTTGTTCTCACCCTTATGACCTCATGTCCCACAAGTGTAAACTCCTTGAAAAGAGACACTATATAAATTACAGACGCTCATTAAATAGATGACTTATTCACCCCTTTTACTCCCCCATGCTGGGGATCAAACCCAGGGTTTGACGCATGCCAGCCAAGTACTCTACCACTGGGCTAAACCCTCGGCCCTACTGGTATCTTTTATTGTACAGAACACACAAAACAGTATTAAAGAAAGCTCCATACTTCATTCGATTTTTGTATGAATTATAGACTGTGTTGCACATGGCTTTTATAAACATTAAGAAATGCCACAATCAAAAAAATGCATCCTAATCCTATGTGGTAATAGTGTGTCAAGCACAATTTATGGACAAGCATAGTAGATAACTGACCTCCAGATGTGTCTAATTCTAACAAATTTTGCCAAGTACAACATTTTTATTTTTAACCACTTAACAGTTTACCCAACAGTCACTTGGGCAGCACATTTGTTTCATGCTGACTGTATCCAACACTGCATAGGCAGGTGTCATTTCACCTAGTCAATTCTTGTTCATATGAGATACACTTGCATATATTTTTGTTTTATATCAATTATTTTTTGCACTGTATGTATTTTTTTGAGACAGGGTCTCACTATGCAGTTCAGGGTGACCCTGAACTCACTATGTGGCCCAAAGTGGCCTCAAACTTGCAGCATCCTGCTTCAGCCTCCCCAGTGTTGGGATTAAATAGGTATGTGCTGCCACATACACACACAGTTTGCATATTTTTATTTAGAATATTGTATCCACCTCTGATGTTTGTTTCTAGTGAAATCTAACAGTAAATTCCACTTA